>NTHP01000015.1:1857107-1879698 GCA_003416845.1 Oplegnathus fasciatus
AAAAAAAAAACAGACCAAAATGACCAATATCTTGTTTTGTAGCAACAATTTTGATGAATGATTGATTAGTGCTAACCTCAGAGACAAATATATTGTGTTTGCTGTGACTGCTTCACAATTAAAGCCACCTCATGTTTCGCCAGCAGGTTTTTAATGTGAACTAGCAGTAGCAGTAAGAAATGTTCGATTCGAGCAATAACTTAATACAGCTCTGATTCAGCTGTGGAGGATTAAACAGTAAAAAGTGAGGCTGTTATCAGTGAGATAAAATTACAAACAGTAATGCGTGCATGAACACAATTTAAATCAGCACGAGAATGGCGGACTCCGCCACTAACAATGAAAACTAATATATATAGAGATAATTACTGAATGTAAATGCATTGCAGAAAATGTAAAGATTATGAATAGCATCAAATACGGGGGACAGTTTCATAAAAGATGTAAGAAGTAACATGTATGTACAGTAAGGCTAATTATTTTCAGTTTTTTTTATTTTGATTATCAAAAAACAGGTACAATCAGTACAATCAATGCAATCAGATTTTGAAAGTATCATAAACTCATTTATTGTTTTATTAAATGTTGGCTCATAATCAGCAGCCTTCACCATGTATTGCCAGAGCCTTTCTTTGACCTGATTTACTGTAAACTGTGGTGATCAATGTCCTCTTCCAGCAGGAAACAAACAACTTTTGGGTGCATGAGGACATTCAAATTCAAGCGAAATGGTGATCTGCTACTTTAAAATAAATTATATGTGGTGAAAATCAGCGAGCTTTAGATGTAATACAGTAAAGCTCAGTCTTAAACTTAAAGGGTAGTCATGTGGTCATGTGTATCAGTGTCTGCAGCAGATTAAGATCAAATTAACCTTTACAAAAGGGAAGCTGGTGTGCTGCTCTTTTTCCTCTTCCTTCTTCCTTTCCTCCCTCCTCTTCTCTCCTCTCCTCTCCTCTCCTCTCTTAAGGTCACAGATCAGCATGTGTGTGGTTCGCTCCATCAGCTCTAAGCAGCTGGCACAGGTTGACCCCAGTGGTATGGCCCGCTCACACCAGCACTAACACACTCGCACACATGCACAAACTCACATACAGTTGCACAAAGATACACGCTCAGCTGCGACAGTTTAAAACAAACTAGAAAACACTCACACTCAGAGACGTGTGCGCGAGACACACACACTAAATGTTTGTTATGTCTGTCTGTGTGGTATTGTGCGAATCAGGCCCCATGCAGAGCGTCTGATACACTTCCACTGTGTGTGAGAACCAAGTAGAGTGAGTGGTTCACTGCTCCTTTTTGAGGAACACATGGACACTAAATTATTGGGGGGACAGACATCTTAAAAGAGGCAGGAGACATATGATTGAAGATCAACAGGAGAGGATTACAAACCGTGTTAGCATCGGACTCTCATTTCTATTCCACAACTCTCTCACATTGGTTTCACTGCATGATTAAAGCATTACTGATCACTATCATAAGCACCGTTGGCCTTTAAGGCAGCAGCTGAAATTGGCAGAGGTCGCTGATTTTTGGAAGCTGTTCACATTTTAACTCCTTGGACTGGCTTGGCAGCAAGTGTGTTTGCAAGTCTTCAAGCATTTTGGCATCAAAGGTCGACTCTAACCGCCTGGCAGAGAAGCACATGGGTCTGTCTTTCTCTGGTTACAATAGTACACTCTGGGGTGAATTCACAAAAGGATTGTGCGGCTTTTGCGGCCACTAAACCTGTACAATTAAGACAAAAAGAAACCGTGTAATTCTCAAAGCATCTGCAAAGGGTGAAATACACGCCTAACTGCGCTGCCAAGTAAATAGCGTCTCGGTGCTCCTGTGCTATTTACACATATTTAAATTAGGTAATATGCATACATTTTGTGCAAAATTGGGCCATTGCTATGCAAATGAACCTCAATGCAAAAAAAGTCCAATTCACAAACACCAGCGCTAATAGCCACTGTGAAAATATTAGCATCTTCAGACTTTCGCCCAGACTTTCCTGTGATCATCGCAGCAGTGATTGTAGCCAGGCGAAGGCATCATCATGCCAGGCGTGCCTGTAAATAATATTTTGACATTATTATTATAATTATTAGGCCTATTACTGTCACGGCATCCGAAGGTAGCGATGCCTTGAACGGGTAGCTGTACGTGGTGGTTTTCAAAATGCACTCCAAAAGCAACTTGTTGAATCTTTGAATAATTTATTGCACAAAAAAGGGGTTAAAAAAACGGTTCCATAATTCCTATTAAAGTCAAAAGATATCGAAAAAACAACTAAAAGTTATAGGGAATAGTGATAAAGTGGTCAAAATTGACATTGAACCACAGCCGCAACCCGTCCGATACTGCTAGACTGACTCACCAGCAGCCGTGAGTATACAGTAGCCAATAATTTCCACATGGATAATTGCAATCAGACACAAAACAAGGGCAAATTGCACTCAGCTCCAAACGTTATGGGCGTGTTTGCGCTGTCATATCATTAACGCAATATCTTTTGTGAATCGGACCTTGAGACGGGGCAGATAGAGGTTGCAAGTGATGTGCAGTTCGTGGTGCTATCAGTGCCCGCAATCCATTCTTTGTGAATTTGCCCTCCTATGTACAAACACATTATGTACTGTGCACACAACATAAGACAATGTAGAGAAGGGATCAACAAAGGAAAAATGCAAAGATAAATGCTTTCAATTGTTCATAAAGAGTCTAAATGAACACATTCTTAAGGCTGTGTTAGGTGACTTTAAAGGCTTTATGGCTTAAAGGAACAGTTTCACATTTTAAGATTTCAGAGAGTTAGATGAGAAGATTAATACCACCCTCATGTGTGTCAGGAGATATCAACAACTATGAACAGCTGTGGCTTAGCTTAGCTTAGCACGAAGACCGGAATCAGAGGGAAACAGTTAGACTGGCTTTGTCCAAATGTAACAAAATCCACATACCAGCGCCTTTAAAGCTCACTAATTAACATGCTATATCTTGTTTCTTAATCGTACATGTTGAGGTTTTAAGGGGGGGTTATGTGCCGGACTATTTCTTGAACGCAAGCAGTGAATTCTTGGGAGTCTCTGCTGGTTGGTGGTAAACAAACAAGATATAACATGTTAATTAGTGAGCTTTAGTGGTGCTGATAGGTGGATTTTGATTCCTACGGACAGAGCCAGGCTAACTGTTTCCCCCTGTTTTCAGTCTTTATGATAAAATAGGCTAACTTGCTGCTGTGTGTAGCTTCATATTTACCATATAGACATGAGGGTGCTAGCAATATATTCATACATTTCACTATGATTATACCCAGTATGATTATATGTGACAAATAAACTAAACTTGAAACTATCTCCCAAAATGTCAAACTATTCTTTTGATATGCTGTTTAGTTGACGCTCTTGAACCTTTATATTCATGGTTTCACATTTTTCTTTTGTTGATATATATTGTTGTCATTTCTTGTGCACCACAGTCTACATTGCATTTGGTGGAAAGTAAAGGCAAAATCTTGCTTGGAGGCAAATGAAAAAGAAAGGAATATTGCTTTTCCATTTTGGTTTACACAGTTTACTTAGCTTGCTGCTTTTATTGAGGCTGTGGCTAAAGTCTATGTGAGGGTGCTGAGTGAGATAACAACTTTATTTGAGGCCTGAAAGCGTTGGTAAAACAAAAAAAAAACATTCAAAGAAGAGGCAGAGTACACAAACTTCACTACAGCTCTGAAGTCAACAGCNNATGTTTCACTCTGTAGTTTTTGACCAGTGGGTGAGTGGACAGTTGTTTTCTGTGACTGGAACCATCTTCACTTTATTCTCACAGAGAGAGACAATGCAAGAGAGAGTGTGAGAGAGTGATTGGCTGGGTGTTAACATTGTGTGTATGCATATGTGTGTGTGTGTGTGTGTGTGTGTGTATGTGTGTTTGTGTGTGTAGGGCACTTTGCAGATGTAGGGCTGGCCGTGTGCCAGCAGCAGGGATCTCTGGGAGCAGACCCAGGCATGATGTCATTACCAGCCAGACCAAAGAGCCACAGTGATCTGTGACATTGTGTCTTCGAAGGAGAGAACCAAGCACCCAGTGTGTGTGTTTGTGTGTTAACATTATTTTTGAACAGTTTGTGTGTGTGTGTGTGTGTGTGTGTGTGTGTGTGGTACAGGACATGGTTATTGTCAGTTTTCTGTACCTGGTGTCTATCAGTCACACTCCTCCTGCATACTCGTCTCCCTCTGATCATCAAAAGATGACTCTCAGAGGTTGTTTTTTTCCTGAGTTTTAAGTGTGTGCGAGTGTTTATGTGTCTCTCTCTGTCATGGAGGTGAATTATGAGGCTGTCTTGCTGTTTTCTCTTTTCCATTTCAGGTTTATGACTTAAGACGAGACAGATAGACGTCTGACAGGATGACATTTCTCGGTGGCCACTTGAGTTTACAGCTGATGTGATTTGGATGTTGGAGGAGAGGCAGTGACAGTCTGACGACCTAATCCAATTGGTCTTTTTATAGAATGGAAACGACAAAACTCACCATGACGATTTTCCCTTTTCTCATTCACTTCAGACTGCCGTTTTTCTGAGATGTATGGGGCCTGTCTGATGCTTTCCATGTTATATTTGTTTATGCTTGGCTAGTTAGGGGGGAGGCAAGGGGTGAGGCAGAGAGCCAGAGAGAGGAATCATTGAAGTGCTAGCCAGTGTTTATGTTTGTGTCTGGGTTTCCCTCTCTCTCTTTTCCCTCGTACCCACAACAGCAAGCAGCTTCGGTTTCTTCTCCACACTTCTCTCTCTCCATCTTTTCCTCTCTCTCGCTACCTGTCTCACCCCCTCCCACACTCAAGTACAATTCAAACTGAACCTGTCCTCCCTTCACTTTCCCTCCACCCTGCTGTCTCTCTCTACACCTGCCAACCTTAACTCTCCCGCCTGTGTTTGTGCTCCAGTCTGGCTCTTGGCGTGGTCCGTCTGGACGCTGAGGAGAAGGAAAACCCGTCAGGAGGAGCACAGCTGGGAGGAGCTATGAGGCCGGGAAGAAAGAGCGCCTGTGGTACAGTGCGGGCCTCAGGATTTTCCATCGGAACGCCGAAACCCAGACGTCTGAACAAGCTTTATCAGGAAGGAGTTTGCTCCAAATGCACATACTGCGCAACAACACACAGAATATTAACTGGAGGAGGTGTGTCTGAATTTGTCCACTCTGTAGTTGTGGAAATTTGAACAGCCTGGTTGACTCATGCTAACTCTCTTCTTTCTTTCTTTTTCTGTCTGTGCATGTGTTCATGTGATTGTGACTAAATTGAATCTGCACATCAGGTTTCACATGTCGGCAGGGAGCTCTGTTTTCAGAAGGTCGGTTTCAGATAACTACCCAGTCCCCTGTCTGCGTCTCTTTCTACCCAAACAAATTAGCACTCGCACTGCTGCTCCAATGAGGCCCCACACTGCCTTTAAGTCATTTCACCTCATTTCAGAGGTTCAGAGGTTCCCCCAGGCCATAACACTGAGACATACAACACCACTAACCTGCCTGTCACCACTCAAACCCTCCTATATCCCCCCCCCCCCCNNCCCCCAGCTCTGAAGGAGTGAGCAAAAAATTCCATATGTTAAAAAATATCATGCAATATGTTAAAAAGTACATTTAAATATATGGTGCTCATACATACCGTATATATGTTTTGCAATATGTGCAATATGAAGATTACTGAAATATTCAAATTGCAACATCCGTTTGAAGCTTTTTCCGGATGTACGTGTTTTCGTTCTGAGTTACCACAAACAATCGAAGCAACCTGTTTCATTTCTAAATCTATGCAAGCAAATGTCGGAAGTTAGTGCCCACACATTCAGTGAAGGAAGAGTGTTGCTTTCCCAGAAGACAAACAAACTGTCAAAATGGCTGGTCATTGACCACAGGGCCTCCGAGCTCGTTGGTTGAGTTGAGTCTTACTGGAAGTTAAAGGGGTTAAATTTGTATTTTCAGTTTGACTCTTTGCATTGTAACTGCCAAGCCAACCATAGGTGATTTTGTTTACATAGTTTTTTTTATCCTCTTCATTGTGAAATTGGTCATCAACAAATATGTTTATGTATTCCAAGTTTGGTTGCTCACACAATTTCCCTGTTGCATCTTTAAATATCAGGCATGTATCAACACATTCATTATACTGAAGCTTCTCAGGGTGGTTATGGTTACTGGTTTACCTGAAATTAAGAATAATTTCAAAAACATTTCCAGTAAACCTCTGGCTCTTTCTCACTGGGATTTTTGCTGTAGTTTACTATTAAGAAAGTGTAAACATGTGGAGGAACCTTTGACCTTTGGGTTTGCACTTTCTGTCCACCTCTGCACCAGCTGCAGAGCTCTGAATCTCTGCTCTTGTGAAGCTCACCTTGTGCATTCATCTGTATCCCCTCTCACTCACCACACCTCTTCGGATCAGGCTGAGAGGGATTCCCAGCTTGTTCACGGTTAGTTTACCCCCCCTTTGCATCGCTGTCACCTCCCACCTCCCTGTGGTCTTTTCTGCCTACATGTGGTGAGCCTGTCTTTGCTCATGAGTCAGTTAAGCGTTATACATAGACATGCTGTGGTTAGCTGATCTTTATGGTCTCCCCGATGAGAATCCATAAGAAGGAGACCCCCATGATGCCTCACTCGTAACCACACAGGGACACACTAATAAATGCAAAATCTGTGTGCAGTCTCTCATTTATGCAGAAATGAAACTAAGTTAAATGAAAGCTTAGTGTGTTTATAGTCAGTCTGCACAAATTGTAACATTGTGATACTATAATTAGCAGTACACTGGTTATTAGATTAGCACAAAGCAGACCAATGATTCATCATTTCAAAAATGATATAATAAGAAGTTATCATCATTGTACTCACTAAGAAGTAGGCTAATCGTTGACATCTGGAAACTAGCAACATTGCTTTAAGGGTAGGGTGACCATATTTTCAAACCACCAAACCAGGACCCTTAAGTGTACCGTGCGTTCATGCACGCGCACATGTATGCGCTCATGCACGACACGTGCACATGTATGCGCTTATGCCTGCACCATAGGCGTTTTAAGCACACCTACCGAGCGCACCTTTGAAACCCATGGACGCCATGAACGCAGCATTTTCGTTGCCTTGACAACGACACAGTGATTGATTGACAGGCATACAGACAAATCAGTATTGAATTGACGCGGTGCAGTGTTTATGTTTTTATATTGGGTTAGGTAATAATGAGTGGGACAAAACATGATAACGTCTATGTGAGCGTTGAAAACAAGTATAATATTATAATTATTATTTTAATTGTGTTGTCACCATCAGTTGCAGTGGCTAGCACTGTCGCCTCACAGCAAGAGGGTTCTGGGTTCGAACCCACTCTTCTGTGTGGAGTTTGCATGTTCTCCCTGTGCCTGCGTGGGTTTTTTCCGGGTACTCCGGCTTCCTCCCACAACCCAAAGACATGCAGGTTAGGCAATGTGATTAGTTTTGCAGATATGGTCATAAACAAAAGTATTGGAAATTTGATCTTATGATGGCTCTACATGGAAAGTTAAGGGATCACAGTTCATCCTGAAGGGAACATGAATGTCTTTATGAATTTCATGGCAATCTATCCAATAGATCCAATCAAAACCCCAAATGTCAACTTCATGGTGGAGCTAAAAGCAAAGTCGGGGATCACCAAAGTTCGTAGGCTTCATCCTTTTGGGTCCAGGAATGTCAGCACAGAATTTCAGTCTGGACTCACCGTCACCAACCGACAGGAACCTTTGCCATCGCTACGCTGCTAATGTGGCTAAAAACAGCCTGATCATGTGACACCTTGTGTTTGTTGCCCCGTCTCTAGCAATGTTTCTGCATCCTCAGATCTCAACAATCAAAGTTGTTACAGAACCTATAATTTGGTGTGAATATTTCCTCTTTTACAGCAGATAGAAGCATTGAATCAGAGGCCTAATTTTATATTTGTGCTAAGGTCTACTGTTCTTTGACAGCTGAGAGCTTGCTGAAAGAAGGCTTTATCGAAACCCTTCTAACTTTTCATTAGACCACAGGTTTTATCACATTTATCTCCATTATGTGGAGCGTTGACTTCTCAAAGACGTGAGCAGTGTGGGAGAGGGGATCCCGCCGTAGAGACACAACCCAGCAGAGCGTCACAGATGCACAGCAGAGCGCACACAGACCCCACGCACAGCGTGTAGGCGGCCTGCAGCTCGTCACCTTCTCAGCTGTGGGGGGGATTCTGAAACTGGGGGGGAAAAGGAAAGCCCTTATTTCAAAGTGTGTGTGTGAGCGAGCAATGGCAGTTGACAACAGATTTGAGGTTGAAGATACACGGCACACTAGAGCGGGTTGGAGGTTGGTGGTCTTTATAACGCCCACACATCCTCTTTATCATACTTCATCTCTCTAATGTTAACACACTCTTAATCTCCCTCGCTGCCTCTCACACAAGATGAATGAATACTAAAATAGGGTTTGGGGGGCCAATTTTCCTAATTTTCTTCCCATTACAGTGGTTGCCAGCTCTTATGCAGCAGCATTTACAGGTGTAGTGATATGAGTATGACTCCTCAACGGCTTCCCACCTGCAAACAAAGCCAGCTGTGCCACCCCAGATGCACTGCTGAGCCCAGTTCTCTTGGCAAGATATTCCAGTTAATTAAAACACTAAGGGTGGTTTCACTCTTATGTGACGAGATAACCTTACTGGAAGTCACAGCTTCCTATGAATGACGGTGAGTTCAGTCAGCCATCCAGGCTAGCACAATAGGATGTAGCTGTGAAGGTGCTGTTGTTCTCAGCGAGCGGGTGTCCTGGTTGATAATTAGGTCAGCACAGCCCTCCTGGGAGGAGAGGGCAGAGGGGACACTGTAGAAACCCCTCAGCCCCCATCACAGCCAGATGAAAAGAAAACACTCCCTGTACAGGTTCCACATGTCAGGGCAAAGGGTGAAAATGTGTTTTAGATTTTCCTCCTTCCCTCTCCTCTATGGTCCTGTTTGATTCTTAGCTGGAAGGGAGTAACCTCCTAAGAGCTCTTATAACACCTCTCTGTCCCGGCGTTTAGGTTTGTTTCTACGCTGCGTGAGTGTGTGTGCGTAGTGTGATGTGGTCCGGCATATCTGTTTCTTCCTTCCTTTGGGTTTTAGCTAATCCACTTCTCCAGGCATCCTTCCCAGAACAGCGAGACCTTTCTAAAGAAAACAGGGCAGAGCAGCACCTTGGAAATCCCTCCACCTCTCTCATTAAAGATGAGGATGAAGACGGAGTTGATTTTCCTGATTCAATTTAAGCCCGTGAAACTAGACCTCAGCCACGCCGCTCCAAGAGAGGGATGAAAGAGAGACAGCTGGGGAGAGAGGGGGATACTTAGATGAGCAAAGGTGAATCTGTTATATCACTTTTCTTCAGTTGAGACTGCAGGATCTGTGGTGGGTAACTACATTATGTGGTGAGCTTTTCTGTACCTATTTGTGTGTGCGGCAGACCGACTGTGTGTGACATGGCTAACAGCATTTCAGTAAGATACCTCTGTTTAAAGTTCTGCACATATTTAAAGTCAAACTGAAATTAGAATTGTTCTTTGCAATTACCAATTGTTTTTAAAACATTAGTTTGTTAGGGCGTAAATATTTGGTACCAATGGAAACTGTAGGTACTAGCAACATGATTGTTGCAATGTCTTTGTGGGTGGGCACTAAGAATAGTTTGTAATCGCTTCAGCCACACAGGGAGTTCACAGGCTTGGGACCAACGTTTTTAGCCATTGCTTTGCACCATCTGTGATTTGAGCAGTTATTCCGTGACACCACACGTTAGTTACTCCTTGTGGTGGTTCGATTCATGAAGTAATGTGCAGAGTGCTGATGTTACAGGACTATTTGTTGCTGTGGGTTCTGGCAGTCTGGTCATCTGCAATCACCACAACTGGACCCATGAAAGAGAGACAGTTAACGCTAGCTAGCCTCCCTCTTTCATATAGTCAAGTCAATTTGATTTATATAGCCCAATATCACAAAACACAAATTTGCCTCAAGGAGCTTTACAATCTCTACAGCATATGACACCTTCTATCCATAGACCCTAAACTCCCCAAAACCTCTTAAACAAGGAAAAAAACTACACACTGAAATGTTTTTTATGTTTCAAGTGCTTCCATTTTTCGTGTGGAATACAAACTTAGCAGCACAACAATTGCTGTTTAATCTTGATAAGGGGCTGCATGGGGCTATGATGTATTCCTGTCCACCACAGAAGTTGACAATGCGTTTCTCAGATGTCAGTAAACCACTGTCATGAGAACCACCCTCCCAGAGGCTTGAAGCTTAGGCAGTGTTTTCACCCTGTCAATAAAAGGTTTTATTCTATCTTGAATTAAGGAAAAATATGCAAGATAGCTGCAGTATCATCATGGTTTATATGTTCTTACACAAAAAGTGAGGAGAATTCAAAATTCTGTTCAACGTTCAGTTGATAAGTCAAGAAGAAATGTAATGAGATTTGTATTTAGAAAGACAGACACTGCGCGAACGTTTGCAGTTGCATCCTGCACATGCATGCGTCCGCCTGTGCGCATGTGCAAACATGTGTGCATGTGGTTGTGTACGAGATAATGACCCACCAGCCGAATTGCACGTCAGGCAAATGACAGACCTGCAGAGATAAAGACTGTTCTTATGTTCATGTAATTCAAACAATAATCTGCTGTGGACTCGTTGATCCTGCCAAGCTGGGCATCTTCTCTGTAATCACACTCCTCACGTTTGGACAGATGACAAGAGCAACAATTCCTGTCTTCTACCAAGGTCTTCCTCTTTTTATATCCTTCATTAATAATACATAAAACCCTTTAGAACATGGATTCTTAGTCGTTGAATATGTGACAAATATGAATCAAATGTATAGATGTATCACTTGACACCCAGGCTTATTTAAACATCATAGTATTGCTGTCATGTCGGGTCAAATACAGTAAGCCCTAACTGAGGCCAGGCTGTATTTTCCATTCTCCTTCTGTAGGCCTATAAACCAACAGAATCATCTCTACAAGTACCGAGTGTGTAAGACTTTAACGTCTTCCTCTGACACATGAGTGTGAGTGTCAGCTCTGTGGACAGCAGTGTATTTGTATCTGTCAGCAGCCCTTCAGCGCCAGCAGGGATCAAAAACAGTGGAATAACAATCCAGGAAACCAAACATGCTCAAACTGACTGAAGTCTACAGTTTCAGCTGCCAGAGGAAGTGAATGAAAAAGGTTCTTTAGTGAGATATTTTTGTCCTGCATTGGACAGAGGCAGTGTTTAAAAAAGGAGAAACAAAATCAAAGGGATTGAAAAATTGTGGAGAGGTCGAGTAAAAAAATGACCATTTCTCCTGAAAATATTGAATTACTGTACAAAATACCCATGAAGCAGTTATCTATGCGGTTGTTTCTGAACCAGGTGCTGTTGTGAACTTGTAGTGAATCACTGTCAGTGGCATCTGCTTACTGGAAGAGTGTGTGGGTAGTACTACTTCAAAACCAGTGTATCCACCCATTAAATTATTCATGTAAGTTGCAGCATAAATAAGTAAAGTCAGTGCAAACAAACTGAACTGAACTAAATGTAAAAGTGCAACTGTACATTGAACCTTGCTCCACATAACATTTACTGTCACATTACCTCAAACCAGAGTGGGAGTAAAAGTGCCAGTGTAAATGCACTGAAGCAACGGCTGACCGTAGTTCCCCTCACAAGAGGGGACGGGGGTATTCAAAGTAGACCGAGAGTGTGTTTTCACAACTCAAACCTGAGACTTTTTCCTCTCATCTCCCGCTACCAGCTGTGTTTTTGTTGTCTTTCCCTCATTTTCAGTCTTTCAAACACTGTAGAAACGTCCCTTTCTTCAGAGTCTTTGCCTATTGTTCACTTGGAATTGAACTGTCAAAGCTTTTATGTCCAGACAATGCATGCGTGAACCATATTTAAGACCTTACACACTGTAAAGAGTCTAGCAACACTCCATTCTTTGCTCTGATTTGGATTGTGTGTATCTACGTCATGTAAAATAAACAATGTTGTGTGACTAATCGAGCGAAATGTATTGTGCAGATGTGTCCACACTGGATCAAAACATGCAGTCAGCGTGCACATATCTGCTTGACAAATCATCCCCCCTGCACTCCCCCACGCCCTAAACTCTAGACCTCCCCATGT
Organism: Oplegnathus fasciatus; assembly: GCA_003416845.1. Classification (NCBI taxonomy): domain Eukaryota; kingdom Metazoa; phylum Chordata; class Actinopteri; order Centrarchiformes; family Oplegnathidae; genus Oplegnathus; species Oplegnathus fasciatus. Next base: position 1,869,313 of record NTHP01000015.1, read on the forward strand.
CCCCCCTTCAGCCTCTCTGGGGAGCTCCTTCAGGCAGCCTGGCTCCAGTGTTCTGCACTGAAAGCCAGGGAGTCTCCATGGAGGGCATACCCACACCGTGAGTCCCTCCTGGGGGCACACGTACACTCATCGCCCTGGAATCACAGTGGAGGAGGAGGGTCACGTGTGGTCATAAACACGGTACGAGCACAGTTAATGAGTCACAGTAAATCCCTGATCTTGGCTGACATTCTGTGTTGTTTGGTGGAAATTTAGGCAGGAAAGTTCTTGTGAAGAGGAGGAGGAAAAGGTCCCTCTCCTCACTTCTTGACTCACTCATTATCTATGTGCACTCTCTCCTGCTCTTTTAAATCTCTACATGAACATGATCTGCAGTAACAAGCGCCTCACCTGAGCTTAGAAGGATATGAGAGTTATCATAAAAAGGTTATAGCAGCGTGACTTGTAGCCATTAACATCGATCATACAACAAAAGCCTGCCAAAACATCATTTCATGCTGTATACATGTTACTAAGAATCCATTTCCATGAAACCCTTATTCCCAATACTCAGTCTATTCCCTTAAGTAGCTTCGAAATTAGATAAAATATTTTCTTCCACACTATCTCTGCTATATCTGCCTCTTCCAGTGCTTAATTGAAGCCAGACGAGGCTACTGTATATCAGAGTTGTACTGAGTGAAATATTCACGTTTTATGGCTACACCATTACAAGAAATGGAAAATTAGATGTTTTATGCAACATTTTATAGACATTTCCTTGTTACTTCAGCTTCAGCAAAGCACACCTTTACACTTCGAAGTTACCTGATTTCAACGCTTACAGTATACAACAACTGACATTTCAACTATTTTTAGCCATGCTAGCGGCATGGCGCTTAGAGGTGGCAATGTCAGACTGCTGGTCGGTCAGTCGGTCCACCACTTTGATCCAGACATAAATATCTCAACAACTGTTTGATGGATTGCCATGAAATTTTATATCCATGGTCCCCAGAGGATGAATTGTAATGATGTTGGTGATCCCCTGACTTTTCCTCTAGCCCACAAGCAGGTCAGAGTTTTCACTTATGTTGTGAAATACCTCAAAATCTACTGGATGGATGGACAACCTTTGCAAAGACATTCATGGTTCCCAGAGGACGAATCGGTAATCCCGACTTTCGTGTGTGCTACCATGAGGTTGACATTTTTTACTTTTCAAGAAATGATTTAACAACTAGTACTACTTGACTATTCCATTGGTTGTCATTAAATTTTGTACAGACATTCATGGTACCCAAACAACAAATCCCGTGGTGGGCTGTGGTGATGCCCTGACTTTTCTCCCACGCATGAGGTTGACATTTGGGGTTTTAAGTAAAATGTCTCAACATCTATTGGATGGATTGCAATGACATTTTGTACAGACATTCATTCCCCCCTCAGGATGAATTGTAATATCTTTGGTGATCCCTTGACTTTTCATCTAGCGCCATATTCAGGTCGACATTTTAATTTTTCCAATACTTTGGTTTATGACCAAATACTTGCCAAACTAATAACATTCCCATCAGCCTCAGCTGTACTTTGTGTTTAGTGGTATAGTCTTGTTTACTCTGACAGACAGTTCCACTGCTGTTACCTCTTACAGTACATACCAACTGACACTCACACAAAAACCTTTCAGTGCTTCAACTTCAACTGACACTTCAACGGCTAGTACTTCAATTTAGTTCTCATACCCCAACATTTCATATGCAAACAATCAAAATTTGAAGACATTTTAACTTATAGTTTTTATGGTGTTTACCTGCGATTTTCAGCATAAGTGAGAAAATTTTGCCTTTTCTAGTTTGATAAGACAAGTTTAATGTGTTTTGTAACTTTGCTTTCTTTATGCTGTCTGGCTGAAAAGGCTAACCTGTATAAATATATAAAATTTCAGTATTGCATTTCGAAATGGATGCACTTTGATAAACTACCTCTTCAGTGGAGAAACGTTTTCTAGATGACCCCTGCTTGTGAACTATTTATTATAACTTATTTGTGAAAATACTTTTTTTTAATTGTTGCCTAATGGGAATTCATCACCTTCAACTTGTCCACCTGACTGCACAACATACAGTACAACAGGTATATTAAATGGTACCTGGTAAGGTGCATTGTTTAATAAAATAGCAATGGCTGGCACTTTCACTCACCGACTATTAATGCTAATAACGTGAGCCAATCTTTACTGATGCAGCTATGTTCATTCTCCTCTGCAGGCTTCTGTTTTCTTCTCACTGTCACAGATTCATTTGCGAATTGCCCTGTTAGAGACCCTCAGGCCACTTAGAGCCTGTTGCCCTCTGACCTCTGGGAGGGGTTAAGTATGGGAATGGAAGGGTCACAGAGAAGCTAAGGGTTAATTGTAGTCCCTCTTAGAAGTAATCGCCAACATCACCCACCGGATTACGGGGGGGTGGGGGGGTGACGGAGTCTCGTGTGTGTGTGTGTGTGTGAACTGTCGAGGTTCAGCGGTCCAGCTCTCTATCCTCTGCAGCGTCCCTTCATATCCTGGCCTGCAGGCAAACAGTCCCCCTTTTTATGTAGACAGATAGATGCTCAGCTTGTTTCCTGCAACATATTTTGCATACCACAGAGCACTAGAAGGTCAGGCCTTGCCCAAGCCTCTCCCCCCGGGACTTGATGTCGACTGTACCCCTGGGTCACCCAAACACACAACCAGACCATAGTCTCAGACAGGGGACAGGGACCCACTGCTGTCTACTGGTCTACTATAGCCCAGAACACACAGGCATGATGCCAGCTACTGGGAAGATATCTGCAGGAAGAAGAATGTTAATTGGAGGGGATTTTTTTTTTTTATCAGGCTTGGCTCTTTATTTTCTTGAACAGTTGCGGTTTGTCATCCTATTTGAGCTCTTCATTTGAAGGACAGTGTGGGACTGTGTGTGCATGTGTGTGAGGAGTGACATGTATGTGTGTGTGTGCATCCATGTGAGGCAGAGTGGATGCGATTAGAGGACTGGATTGAGCGCAGTAGGGTAGGAGGGCGAGATGGAGAGACAGGGGGAAGCCGGGTTGGAATGGGAGGGTAATTGGCTGAGATGAAAAATGAGAGTCCTTGACCTTTTGTTACCTCCAGGGATGGCTGATAGCATGAGAGCCCATCCAATCGCCCCATCCCTGTGCCACTCCCTCACCCATAAAGATCTTTAACTACAGGGATGGAGGACAGGAGGGATGAAGGTAAAGGCAGGCGGCAGAGCTCGAGGGGGGAGTTACTTGGTTGCTCTTGGGCGTGGTGGTCTTTTATTGTGTGTGTGTGTGTGTGTGTGTGTGTGTGTGTGTCAGGGTCTCAGCTGCCTCAGCCTCCATTAGTCTCTAATAGGGCTGTCACTCTGGGCTTTTAACTCTGCTTGTTAGCATGGCAGACAACCAACAAACCCGCTGCCTCTCACTTCCCGCGCACCCAGTCCCAGTCCCACAGATGTCCCCATTAGCATTGCTCCCCACCCACCCACTCATCCAGGTCTCTGCACTTCACGTGCAAACATACACAAGCAGGCTGGGTGAGACGAGTCCCACCTCAACCGCAACACCTGTGAGGGGAACAGATTCTCTACAGCGTTGCTTTCTTTGGAGCGGATCATCAACTACATGCAGGCTCCGTAATCTGATGTGCAATACAGTTTTTAGTGGGAATTCCCCAGCGTCCCCAGTATGACCTGCTGTGTCTGTGTGCAGCGTGGTGACAGGTGTGTCTGTTAATTAAAGCTCAGAGCTAATGACAGGGCGGCAGACCTGAAGCCTGGCTGAAAAGAAAAGGGGCCCAGGGGACGGAGAATTGCAGACACGAGTATACTTGTAGACTGAAATCCTCATTGTTGACAAAATGACTAATACAGTGAAGAAAATAGAGCATTTGTCGTTTTTTCTCCATCTTAGATTCAATTATATGTTTTCAATTAACTAAAACAAAACAAAGTTAAGTTAAATGTTGTTGTCACCAAAACTGATGGTCAAGGTCAAATCTGACTGAGAGAGTGAAGGAGCAGAAAGACACAGTTGCTGGGGTTGAATTTATTAAAAGGAATAAGAGATACTATGGACTAGCCAGGAAAGGGGACAAAGAGCTCAGATACATGGGAAGAAAAAAAGCAGAAACAGGGAAGGACTGAACCCGAGAGAGCAGGCAGCTGTGAGGAGGTGCAGTTTGTCCTTGTTAAACTCGTAGCCATATGGCCGGCATCTGAGCTGGTTCTGGAGGTGAGTTTTATAGCTGCTTTTATAGCTTGGCAAGCTCGCACTGCTCCAATGAGAGAGTGCCTGCCTACCTGCCAGTGCACGGCCATTCAGCTGATGGGGAGGAATAAACATGAATAATGTCCTGAACTTTATTCTACATTTGGAATATTAAAAAGCACCAAGATCCTAAGTCTTGAAAAGAGATTAGTTGGGATATACGGTCGGGGCTGCTCCCCTGTCCTTCCCCTTTTGTCTTTTCTCTGCTACATTTCTGTGTCCCTTGCTCCATCCATCATCCGTCCCTCCAGGCCTTTTTTGGACTATCAAAGGTTCATGCTGAAATGTGTCCATTTGAAATGAAAACAAACACTGTTGATTTCAGTCATGTCTTTACCCACCCTGATTGATAATAGTATTACATTACAATAGCTTTGCACTAAAGACCTGTGCAGTGGTCACAAGTCTCTGTGGAGTGGGAGCAAATCACAGTTTAGCTTTCACCAACAAACAAGGTAAATGTTTCAGTATACGGTGGTTCTCCATCACACAAACCCCATTATTTGGCCATTATAATCAATGATAAATGCTTAACAAATCATTATGCTTGATACTAACAACAATGATTACTGCATTTTTAAGATAAGTATATGCTCGACTATGTACACACACACACACACACACACACACACACACACAATTTCAGTACTTCAAGATTGTGCACACTTTTTTCTTCCTTAAACAGTAGAAGAAGCAGTGTTCCTTCTAAGTAAAACCACACTATGGGAACTGTCTTCATTCATACTCACACACATACATTATATCTGCCATGCAGCTAATTTCTTTTCATCTTTTCCCACAAAGTTCATTAGGTTTTGCTGCCGTTGTTGTTTGAGTTGCCAAGCCTCTCCACCAAATTGCATTTCTCAGGCACTTCTCTCAGCATTTGAACTGGAAATATGAAGGGGATCAGATTTCCACTGAGGGGAATTGGTGAGTGTGTGTGTGTGTGTGTGTGTGTGTGTGTGTGTGTGTGTGTGTACATGTGTGTGTGGCTAAATGGAGGTCTCTCGTTCTTTGTGAGACTCTTTTGTGGAGAGACAGATGCTCTACACACATATGGCGAGGCATGGACTAGGCAGGCTGAGTTTCAAGTAATTTTTTTGCTGTTGTCAGTTTGCTAAACCTGATCAGTGCAGGTTTAAGAAAGCCCTGAGGGAAAAAAACATATGATATGTGAACATTAAAACAATAAAAGTAAAACAAAAAAGCCAAGATAAGTGTTTAGGAAAGAAAAAAAATCAAACTGAACAATATAAATAGAAAAAATGTATTTTACTTGATGTCAACTGTTGCTGACCAAGGGTCAAAAGTTTGATTGGTTCAAAAGTCTCCCACAGCACCTCTTATTAAGGTGTGTTCAGACAGAAAGCAAAGCAAATGTTTTGCCTCATGTTTATGCAAATTTTTACCAATGTGCAGTCTGTGTTTATTTGCCTATATTCACCTATAGATAGCTAGCAGCATATGTACCGACTGTGTGTGTGGGAGTGTTTGTCTGTGTGTTCAGCTCACCCTCTGACTGAACTCAGAACTCACAGAAACTCACAAACTTTTTTATTTCCCTCCAGTCCCTCTCCCTTTCCTCTCGTCTCTGTACGTTTGTGAAGTAGATTTAGAGCCCCGATTTTTCAACTCACGCAGACATGTCTTCTTCACCTCAGTTTGCACGGCTCGAGCAAATTCACATGTGTTTGCGTCTTTCCATTAAATGTGTTTCCATCCATCTGTTTTTATGTGCATTTTCAATTTGAGCATTGAAATACCTGAGTGGAAACACTGGAATAAAAAAAGCATTTGGCTGGGGGGGCGGTCGTATACCTTCAAAATCTAGCTTACTCTTGCTGGTTTCTTCAACATAACCAACCCTAGCTTTAATAAACAAATTAATCATGACATGTGTGACATCACTTGTCATTGAGGAGACAAAAAATATCTGCAGACAAAAACATCAGATCTGTGTGCAGCGATGGGGAGATTTTTACGTTCCTGAAATGAATAAATGAAACAAACAGAAATACCGTATTTCCATCACATTTTCCACATGATTTTCCACTGTATGAGGTTTGACTGGCGCTCTGTTAATTACATCAGCTTGTTGCGCCTTCTTCCTCTGCAATGGTGTAATGGCACCCAACTGGAGAATTAGCACCACCAACTGTTTATCTCAGTGCACTAAACTCCTAATATTTGCATAACAGTAGTGGATGGAAACGCACATCAATTCATACTTTCTTTTGACGATTTTTGTGGAAATTCTGACAACATTAGGGTACATTTGGTTGGACATTTGATTACTGACTTTATGCAATCGCACCGCGCCTAAAATTCACCTCGCACTCTATCTGAACACACGTCTTATTGTTTTTCAGACTGAACTGCATGAAAAACCTGATACATTTTAAATGTGTCAATTTTGGGATACAAAGTGTGAAGCCACAAGTGCAGGAACTCTCCTCATGCATCAGAAAGAGTTCAACCTTAGACAAATTCTTGAGTCTTTGATCTGTTCTCAAAGTCTCTGTCAGAAATGATCATCAAAGCTACATCCCCCCATCAGCTGGCTTGAGACATGTGTTCGAGTTCAAAGTGAAACACACACTGACGCACATGTTGGCCACAGAGGTGATTGAGAAAAGTGATCGTTTATCTCTGTGCCAGGTAACCACATCTGTGGGGCCTGCGTTCGTGTTTACACCATGATAATAGAGTCTCAACTCACCACACTGCCTCGCTCCAACTCTCTCTCTCTCTCTCCCTCTCTTTCATCATGACGTTGTGTTGTGGAGGACTCGTGGATCATGGCCAGCTTAAACAGCTCCCCCTCTCTTCCCACCCTCCCCCCTCCCACTTGCTGTCACATCAAACCTGACCTTCAGAAACTGACTGCAGGCCCATTTTAAGTGTGTGTTGTGGTTTTGGCAAATGGCAAAGAGGGGATATGTAGGAGGGAGATGGAGAAAGAGAGGCACGAATTCAACTGGAGGAGAAAAGATGGTTTAAAAATACTTGATTCGACAGCATTCATGCAGATGCAGGCAGGCAGAGAAAAGCACAACCGAGAGGAAGGAGAGGAGCTGGTGGTACAAAGCTGAAATCTGAACTCCTGCCAAACTATTGTAAGAGTAGCTGCTCCGCCTGCAGCTGTCCTGCTAATCTTTCCCACCACTCGTTCCCCCTCCACATCTGTGCTCATTCCTCCTCTGATGACGATCTGATCACCAAAACAGAGAAGCTTTCTTAGTCCTAAAAAACCTGGCCACACACTAACATAAGGGTACCTCCATGCCCAAACAAACTCCTGTGTGATGGACTGATATGTGGTGAAATCTGAAAGTGTGCATTCTGAAGGCAGAGAGAAGCAAGGTGGAAACAACTCCTGGTTGATGCGCGCAGGGTGAAATGGAGGAGAAAGGAGGGGACGTTAAATGGAAAATGGCCGTGTGCCAAGTGGCAAAGTGCCCTTTCAGCTGTCTGCTTGTTTTATACACACTCCTCCATCACAAACATCTCATCGCTGAGGACAAGCTTCAGTGTGTGTGTGTGTGTGTGTGTACCTGCAATAACTTGTTCTTTTGACCGTAAAATGTAAAAGGCTTTGTTTCGCAGAGGGACAGGTAAGAAGCAACTATTTTGTTCAGCAGACAGGATTGGGGACACAGAGACGTGTAATTTAGCGTGCAGCCTTACTTCCTGTCAGAGACTCATAAAGAGAGATGATAACACACTCATGGAGATGTGCCTGTCACAAACCTCTCGACAAGCCTGCTAATATGTGTGTGTGCGTGTGTGTGTGCCTGTAAGCATGCTCATCAGTCAAACTCCTTTCCTCCCTGTCTGCATTCAAAGAAGTGTATTGTCTGCTCTTATCTGTGCATCTGTGCAGAAGGAGTGGAAGGAGGAGAGGAGGAGCTGCAAGGTTGTAGTTAAACCTCTTGTTGCCTCCTTGCTTTTAAGCTGTGATTTATATTCACCTCTCAACTCTGACAAAACAGACAAAGACCGCGTATTACTGAGTGATGAATGTCGCTATTGATGGGAAAGCCGGGGTCATCTCAGACTTTGAAGACAGCTGACAAGTGACAAATTCAAGGAAAACCTGAATAAATAAAAGAAACATAGCGAGTGCACTTCCATACAGGGTTAGAGTGGTTGCTGACTGGAACACCTACATGTATGGAAGATTTTAGAGTGATGTGTTAGACAGCGTGCTCTCCACCACCATCATAAAAAAACACCAAATGAGGATATATCCTTTGGAAGAATGGTGTTCATCCCTCCAGTAGAGCATTAGCACAACCTGTTCATTTACAAGCGCTCTAACTTCAAGAACCAAGGTGGAATTCAGACTGTAGCAACTACACCATCAGTAAGCCCTTCCAACTATTCATCCATTAATCCTAAACCTTCTTATCCTGTGCAGGGTCGCATTGGCTGAGAGGTGGGCTGACACATATAGACAGAAAACCATTCACTATTACTAACCTGCATGTATTTACACAGTGGGAGGAACCTGGAGGGAACCAATGCAGGCTGATGGATTCAAAACCAGGACCTTCTTGTTGTGAGCTAACCACCGCACCACCTACCAACTAATCCTTCTTCAGTTCAGTGATGCTCCCCAAAGTTTAGAGCCGGATAACCGAAACAAAGAGCTGAAAGATGCTAAAAGATGAACCGCAGAATCGGGTGATAATTCTCTGTAGGTTCGTCACGACAGTTCGAGTGAGCCCTTTCTCATACAAGTAGTCATGTGATCCATTGTTAATATACAAGTATTGATTATATCGGCTTTAAATGGATTATCCTCTCGACTGTAGTTTAGTATGGAAAAGTTCATCAAAAATCAGCTAAGTAGAATAACAGATGTCAGAATGTCAAAAAAGTACAAGTGCATAAAACAAGCTATTGGGGGTACCTGTGATTAGTTACTTTCCATCCATGTTAAAATGTTACGCACTTGCCAAACATGGGCCTTTCAACACAGTGTGGTAGTATTGGTATATAACACTATTCAATGTGGTACAGTATAAGTATTGTTTCTGCTGTATTTAGAGCTCCCAGCAGAGTAGTAACCACAGTGAATGCAATAAAACAAAGACCTCTATTTAAAAAGGGCTCTGTTTGCTGTTAAAATGCTGGAGCAGTGATCTGTAGCTTTTGCCCAGTGCGTTCTGTAAATGGTATCAAGTAGATTTTAGTTGCTATTTTGGAAAGTAAAAGAAAAAAAAAAGCTTAAACTTCCCCCGCATCCACTATACTCCATCGTGCTTGATTGTCAGTGCCCCGACATGAGAAAACCTGGCTGGGTACGGGCCAGCTGGAGCGGCCCTGAGCTCCTCTGAGAACCAGAGTTACAAAGGCTCACTGTGCTGGAGTGGCACTGAGAACTGCACCCTGGCAGCAGCTCTGAGACTTAACCAACGCTGGGCAACACTTGAAAAGACCTGAGAGTTTTCTGTCCGCCTTTCACCTCCATCCACCTCGTTCTATTTCCTACTGGCGTCACCCTGTTTTAGCTTTCCTGTCTGTCTCTGTCTGTCTGTCCCCCAGTGTCCCTATTTGTCTATAAAATACATTTTCATAGGTGGATGTCATTGTCAGGCCGGATGACTCAACCTGTCTTTCTCTTTCTGTTTGTTATCTTTCTCTTTCCCTTTCTGTCTCTTTCTCTTTTCATTTCTCTCTCCCTCTCTCAGTATCAGCGCGATCAGATTGTCGCTTTCCAAAATAGCTTGCCCTTTCGCACAGTAATCCATTGGCAGCATTGTTTTGCAAAAGAGAGAGTGAGGGAAAAATAGTCTTGGACATTTTCCTGCCCTGTTTGCACAAGTTTTCCCGTCAAATCCCTTGACAACATGGCTGTGATGTCATCACCGCGAGACGGCTGGACTGAGATCAGGTGCACTGAGGTGGAAGCATGGCACTAATTCCGCTATAAGAGGCCTAAATGGCACCCACTAACTAGCAGCAGGGAGGAGGGATAAAGTATTGGGTGCAGGTGATAACAGAGCAGATCGAGGGAGTCAGGCAGCAGGGGAAATCCCTGCTTAAGTCACACTCCTATTCTGGGGCTTGTGCCCCCCCCCCCCC
>NTHP01000015.1:1882361-1901785 GCA_003416845.1 Oplegnathus fasciatus
ACACTGTCGATGCCTTTACAAAGTTGTTATTTTGCCACAGGCTACATATTTGTAAATGATGAATACACGTCTGCATATGCTTAGATGCCAGTCAGAATGGTCTTAACAATCCTCTGACAGATTTAACTATGCTGCACCGCAAGTCCACACTCACTCGAAAACTTGCGTACACGAGTTGAGACTTGACGTCAGATTTGATCGTAGCCTCCGCTCACGTCCATATTGATAAATGCCGAGCTTTGCGTGGAAATGACTGTACGCCCAGTTTTCTGCCGCACGTTCGTTTCATAAATGAGGGCCATTGTCCATAAACTATTCTCTTGTGAGATTATATGTTAATATGTTAAAGCAAATCTTACTGTGAATGTTCAGAGACTTAAATGAATAGTTTGGGATTTGGGGAAATACGCTTATTCACTTTCTTGCCGAGATTTAGACGAGAAGATCGATAAAACTCTCATGTTTGTACAGAAAGTAAGTAGCTGGAGCCAGTGGCTTGGTTAACTGGAAGACTGGAAACAGGGGGAAACAGCTAGCCTGGCTCTGTCCAAAGGTAAACAAAATTCACCAACCAGCACCTCTAACAGAGAAGACCCACTGGAAGCGAACAAATGGTGCAACATCGCCTGCGCAACCTCTTGCTTGTCAAAGTGGGTGTGTCAATGAGTATGCTCATTGCTCATTGACAAACATTGTGTAAATAAGCAACCTGCACTTTCTCCCACAATTTACGTGACATTGTGGCAAGTAGCACTGTTGTCAATTTTTCAGCAAAATATGCATAGTCACCAGGCGAATTGCACCCTAATTTGTGGCCTAACTTTTGACCCCTCCCTGTCTTCAGTGAATCTTTCCTGTAAAGCTCACAAAGTAACACAATGTATCTTGTTTGTTTAATGCGTACAAAAACTGAAGTGTAAAAACAACAATTTGCCATTTTACAGGGGTTATGTGTGGGACTGTTTCCAGTCTTTATGCTAAGCTATGTTAACTGTCTGCTGGCTTCAGCTTCATATTTACTGTTCAGACATAACAGTGGTATCAGTCTTCTCATCTAACTCTAACTCTCGGCAAGAAAGCGAATAAGCAGATTTCCCAAAATGTTGAACTATTAGCCTACTTTAAAACATAAAAAGTGTTTAGTGTGGCTTAAAATTCCTCTCAGATCTGATAAACGAAAGTTACTGGCCATAGTATGCTCATGTCAGATGTCATGTGAGGAGTCTTTTATCATTTTTATATGTGAAATATAACCAGATGTCAGCTGAATATGAAGTGAAATGCTGACCAGCAGTGAGAATGGTGAACTTTTTGAGTGTACACACATATATGTATATGTGTTTGCTGACAGCAGTTTGGTCCTGTGACAAAGTTTGTGTTCAGTTGCACCCTCAGGTAGGTGGGATACACCCACATCCATACAGACACTAGTAAAGGGCACCTCCTGACCCTTGATCCCCTAAAGTTTCATGTCAGGCTGGAGGTGATAAGCAGCCGCCCCAGCAGCTTCATGTTCAGCATGTTAGCGATGGAGTTGACCCTCAGCATCATGGCCATTGGGTCAGTCTGAGGTGTGAAGCCACTGACCCGACTTCTAAGCTGTTGTCTCTTTGTCTTTTTGTTCCCAGCAGACAAATGCGGCCGATCGTTGGAATCTAAACACGAAAATCAAAGTCGCACCAATTCATTCTCGCCCCACATTTCCTCCTCCTCAAATCCTTTGCCCTACCTACGTATAAATAAACACATGTACAGGCAGTCGACTCACCTTTCCTCCCCACCATCCCCTACTTAAATAAACATGCAGGGGGAAGCGAGGGGTTAATAGGGCCAAGTTTGGGGAAAAGGAGGAGAAGGGAGGGAGCGGCTGAGGCACTGGAAGGAGGGGTGGAAGGTGAGGGAGGCCCAGGGGAGCTCATTATACTCAGACAGGAGACGTTAACTCACATACACACACTTTGACACACACCTTCAAACTTTTTTAACACACACACGGAGACTTATTACTCTCCATGTGTAGCATATGCTGGCTTAAAGCCCCATTAACACACAAAGTTTTATAAGCGTACTTATTGAAAGCAATAATCCAGAAAACTCACTGGTTCCTGGTAGGGTGAAGCCCGCAAGCTACATTATAACATGAGAAAGGAATATATGTCTGTTTTCCAGAATATTAAACTGTGTGTAGCAAGACTTGGTGTCTTATATCTGTCATTTTAAGGGGGGATTTTGTATATAGTTTAAGAGAACTTCAACATCTTAATGCCCGCAGTTCTTCATATACGGGCAGGTATATTTGTGTTATTATAATAATATTACAGTGTTCTTTAGTCGTTCCCTGACTCTCTCTGTGTTAGCTTGGCAGTGTTTATTTACAAGTGCTTGTTTTATGATCATCGCTTTAATTGATAGTTAACCATGGCTCTGCTCTCCCACTGTTGGATGAACATAAACAAGTACTAAAGCAAAACATGTGTTACTCTCTCAGCACTGTGTGCGTATGTGTGTGTGCACACATGACCCGGGGTGTGAGAGCCAGGAAAGCCAGACTGGTTTCATTACGCTCCAAACTAGCCCATTATGGTTAGGGAAAATCATCCAAACCCTAAACAGTTGCTATAGCAACGCCATGTCGCCTCTCTTTTTTTCAACCTCCCTCGCTCCCCCTCGTTCTCTCTCTTCCAATTTCTTCTCGTTCCTCACCTCCTCAGCCTCCACTCATTCTTTGCCCCCTCCTCCTCTGCTCTCTCTCCACCACATCACACTCAACACGCACAAAAGCGCAAACTGCCACGCACACACACACACAAACGTGGCACTCGCTCTCTCTTCCCCCATGCACTGAGTTTCACAGCCTTCCCTCTGCCCTCTCACACTGACTGCCCTCTGCTTAAAGAAAAATAAACCAGTGGAAAAGAACATAAAAGATTTAAAAAAAAACAGCAACAGGGTTTTGGAATTGCAGGATCTCTATCTTTTTCCTCTCTGCTTTATTTTGTTCAAAGGTTCTTGCTCCAAACAAGTTTTTAGCCCGAACACTTCCTCTCCTGTAAAGTCCAAGTCAGGTTTCTGTGTGGGGGATAAAAGCATGAGAAGTAAACGAATCAGATCTTGCTGATGGTCAGTTTTAACAGGTCAACATTATTGTTATTCCTGGAAGTAACACTGGTTCTTGAATCTGTACTAACCTGGATATTGGAAATATTTTCCCTAGATTAGAACAGAAATTGAACCTTGAGTCAATAATTTTTAGTCTACATTTCCTGTCTTTAATACTAGCTGTATGACCATTAACCTCATTGACTCATTGGTGCAAACTCATGACGTGGAGCCAAATGGTGCTCTAATCCACAGAGTATTATTTTAAATTCTAGCGGAGATGTGAAAGTTTCCAACGATACAACGTATGCTAGACTGAGTTTTGGAAAAATACGTTTAAAGGAGACTAAAATATTTCTGTTTGATTGAATAGTGCAGCCATTTCACTCGGTGTAAACATCATGTAGCGTCAATGAAGAGATGGAACAAGCTGATACAGAATATATATGTGATACTGTCAGACAGTGTGTAATAAGAATAGTTCAGATATGAGAAATAAGCTTGTTTGCTTTCTCCCCGAGAATTAGATGAGAGGATTGATACAACTCTCTTGTCTGGTATATATAAGGCTATAGCCAGCAGCTGGTTAGGATAGCTGAAAACAGGGAGAAACAGCTAGCCTGGCTCTAAAAATCACCAATTAACACAACACATACGTTCAATCTGTACAGGAAGTGCAAAGAAGAAGAAGAGGAAGAAGCTGGACAATTTCTGGGGCAGGTGCAGTGACTTCCTGGAGTTAAAAACAGACAAGATATGACGTATTAATAAATTTAGATTAAGTTTAGATTAATGAGATGAGATTAGTGAGCTTTAGAGGTGCTTGTATGTGGATATTGCTACCTGGACAGAGCCAGGTTAGCTGTTTCCCCAATTCCTGTCTTAATGCTAAGCTAAGCTAACTGACTGCTGGCTGTATACTATATAACGAACAGACATAAGAGTGGTATCAATCTTCTGAAAAAAAGGGAGAAACTGTAAGTTAAAGGGTTAAAGTGTAAACATGCCTTGAGAATACTGAGAGTGTGGCTTGAGGAACCTGAAACACACACACGCACATGCTGAAAACATTATTAACGACTTAAAGTGGTCTAGTAGTGCTGTGCTTTGTGGCAGGTCTGGTGGTCTGTGATCCTTATTGGGTTGTGTTTGATGTCTCCTCTTAATGGCAAAGTCCCCTGCGTTATGGTCACACACACACACACATATACACACATACATACAGAGGCACACTTTATTATGTGAGCAGCCATTTGCCTTGTCGCCATGATAAAGCTCTTGGCGCTCTACTGGGGTTGTTTTAAAGCCCAGACACCCTTAGCCATTACTCAGGTGATATGCCAGCGGCTGGTGATCAATGTGTCTCTAATAGAGAGAACGGGGGGAGCAAAAAGCAAGAGAAAGACAGCGATATTGATAGAGAGAGATAAAGATAAGCACAGAGAGTGATTGCACTTTTACCTTCTCATTCATCACCCTGTTCGTGGAGCACTAACTGGCCCTAACCTGCTCTGCAGTAATAGCCTGTCTGGATGCTGTATTTACGAGGTGCCATCAAAACAATGGCATTTATCTAGGCACTCGGATCATACACTTTCATCACTTTTATCATCATGTCTTCGCCTCTGTGTGCAGGTGTGTGTGTGTGGGAGTCTGATGAAAGGCCCACTGACCCGTGCTTTAGCAGGAGTGAGGAAAGCTCAAGAGTGAGTGTCGACTGCGAGGCGGTTAATGCTCCTTAAAGTTCAGCCAAATCCCGAGGTCAACACGCCTGTTTCTGTTTGTCTGTCTGACCTTCAATCTGTTTGTCTGCCTCACTGTCTATCAGTACGTCTATCTCAGTCGTACTTGGTAAGTTGTTACACAGAAATGCCTGCAGGCTTTGCAGGAGTTTCAGATTGTAACAACTGTGGATCATAAAGAGAAGAACTTGACTGTGCAGTGTTTTGTCTCTGCATGGGAAAGGGAAGCTGAAGAAGCAAAAACTTTGATAAGCGGGGTTGAGTGAGACGGGGGAGGTGCTATTGTGTGTGTGTGTGTGGGAGATGTGGGGAGTGGGGAGGGCGAGAGTGCCAGGCGATGTAGGAGGGAGAGAAAGAGAGGGCGCGTCTGGAAAGCATCAAGCCGTAGCTCGGCATATGTGCGAGTACGTGCGCATGTGTTTTGTTGCTCCTCTGGTCTCTGGCTTGTTAACCTGCAGGTCACGGGCAGCTTCAATGCCTGGCACACAGCATGGGAATAATGACCTCTTCCATAGCAAACACATGCTCATGAATAAACACACATACATAGAAACATCCATACTGAGTGTGTTTTCATTAAAGTTTTATGCTGTTACCTCGCTGTGCCAAAGGTACACACTACCTTTAAAGGAACAGTTTGACATTTTGGAAAAGAGGCATATTTGCTTTCTTGATGAGAGTTACAGTAGATTTATACCACTCTCATATCTGTCTGTTCAGCTACAGCCAGCTAGCTTAGCTTAGTATACAGACTGGAAACAGCAGGAAAGAGCTGGTAGGCGAATTTTGTTAACTTTAAACAGAACAAGGCTGTTTCCCCTTGTTTCCAGTCTCAATGCAAAGTGGCTGTTGCTTTATATTTAGCATACAGCCATGAGAGTTCTTCTTCTCATCTAACTCTCGGCAAGAAAGCAAATAAGCGTATTCCCCAAAATGTCACACTATTCCTATAAGATTAATGTTACTGTAGGAGCTACAAGCATAGAGCTTGTTTAGCTGGTACGGATCCTCTCCTGGTTATCACTTCTCAGGAAAACTGGAGCCTGGTGCGTCTGAGAGGAAAACATCTTCTTCTCTGAGATAAGTTTGGTGGGAGGCCACTCCTTTCAGAGCAGTGTTTATGTCTTTGATCAGCAGTATAATGTGTGTGTGCACGTGTGTGTGTGTGTGTGAGAGAGAGAGCGACCAGCAGCTGGTGTGTTGTGTTTTGCCCTACGAGACCTGGCCCGGGTTGGTGTTGTGTTACATGTACTAGTGTTGCTGAGGCGAGGTGGGGTGAGTTGGCTCGATGGCCAAGAAGTGAGGGCTGACAGATGAACAGGAGGGGGGAAGGGGGGAGGCGGGTTGATACTGGGCAATTAAGCCAGCGTCTGACACCCAAAGCGCTTCTCATGCTCTGGCACAGGCTATTGTAGTCTGGAATTTGAGAAATGCATTTGATCGGTACGGTGTGTCTGTGTGGGTGTTATTTTGGACGACTCCTGGGGACAAAACAGCCACCAGAGAAGGGAAAGAGAGAAGAAACAGAGGAGGTGGAGGGCAAGGGTTACCTGATGAATACATGCACTTTCATCACACAGGAGCTAGCATCCAGAGTTTTTGTCAAGAAGAATGTCGGCTCTATCTGTCTTTACACAGAAGCTCTGCAGTCTACTAAAGAAAATAAAAAGAAACAATATACAAACACAATATAGCACTGTTTCTTTAACTTTCATGGGGTGATTCTGTTAAGTGAGCAACTGATTAAAAGGGGAAAAAAGAAGAATAACATTCCAGCTCACATTGTGTGGATGACAGGGGTGAAAAGGAGGAGGGCCCAAAGATATTTTATCTGGCTCTGCACACTCTCTGCCTCCCTCCTCACTCAAAGGGAATCCCATCTTTTCTCTTTGACCTCAGCATTCCTCAGACGCAGAGTGAATGCAAGGCCAGAGTGTGTGTGCGTGTGTGTGCGTGAGATCAGTGTTCACCTTCAGACGACTTGAAGTAATTAAGACGATCCTCAGCCGTGCAGTTTTGAGGGTTGAATAACTCAAAGGGGAAACCTACACCTCAGTCCTGGCTTCAGTGTCTCGTCCACAGTTGAGGCCGAACTCCTGAGATGAGTTTACTGCGGCTGAAAAACAAGCGTCAGTTCAGTTCTTTATGTGTGTCTGCAATAAAGAGATGTGATACGATGCTTTATAGTTTTATATATACTTGATTCTGTGTATTTTTATTGAGGTAATTTAGCTTTTTATTCAGATTAATTGAAATATAAATATAATAGTAAAGATAAATGTTCAGTGGTGGAAGAGGTATACAAAAATAAAAATACTCCTACAGCAAAAAGGTCCTTGTGACTGATATATTATTATGCATGACATTATATGATTATTGATACTGATGCATCAATGTGTAATTATCATTTTACTGTTGTATCAGGTTGAGGTGGAGCTAGTTTTAACTACTTTATATACTGTTCGGTAGTTTAGTCCACTGATTCTTAATGTAGGAGTCGGGCCTCTAAAGACAAATCTGAGGGGTCGTGAGATGATTAATGGGAGAGAAAAGAAGAAAAAATAAAGTTTTACTGCACATTGTATTTATTTTTTTCTTGCTTTTTTTTCCTTTGCTTTTTGTGAAATAATGGATAGTTGTATCTCTTTGGGCCTCATTTGTTTAAATGAAGCCATCTGAGAAGTTTAGAGTGGAAATATCTCTTTGGAGGAACAGCTAACAATTTACAGACATCTGAAGTGTGACAAAGGGCCATAAGAAGACAGTGCTTTACAGTAAGAAGTTTACAAGCCAAAAAGGTTGGAAACCACTGGTTTAATCTAAAGCAATGTGTTGTATTTTATAATCTTATATGTTTTTATTTTAATGTACAATCACCAGCAACTATAGCTGTCAGGTTAATGTAGTGGAGTAAAAAGTACAATATTTCCCTCTGAAATGTAGAGGAGTAGAAGTATAAAGTACCATACAATGGGTATACCCAAAGTACAAGTACCTTAAAATTGTACTTAACTACATTAGTACTTGAGTTAATGTTACTTTCCACTACTGTATCTCCTGGGCTGTGCAGCTGGTAAGTTTCATCTGGATAATGCATCTAAAAAGCCTTGACATGAAGCATAGAACAAACAGAACTATCAATTTAAAAGACCAGTCTACGGTGCATTAAGACATTTAGACAGCTAGAGCATTAGCCTGTAATGCTGAGTTGGCAAAATGATTACAAATGCAGAGTAAAAGGGGGAGAAAGTTTCATGAGCCTCATTGTGTACTTTGAGAAATCTGCCTAAACATTGCTGAAAGTAGATATCAATTTAATGTGGCCAATCCTCTTTTTAATTAATAGATCTGTAAATAAACTAGTCATCTCAGCACATGTGGTACCACTCCCTATCATGGCAACTGTTGAGAACAGATTGGTGCCTTCACCCTAACTACTGTCAGGATACCATCGATGGGCCTATGATTGTGCACATACTGTCACCTATTGATATAAGATGGTACTGCAGCAAATGCATCAAGGTGATATTTCTATTTTAGGTTGTGGAAGGACACCTAGTGGTACACTAAGTCATAGCAGAGGAAGTTTGGTAACAACTTGCTCTGTTGTCCCGTGAACAGTGTGAAAAGATTTGAAAGATTCAGAGGACATGTGTGAAAAGTGTGTTTATTGAAGGAAGGTAAACAAGGCACTGTACAATGATACTAAATACTTCTGGTTCACTGCTGGACACATTGCATGACTAAACAAAATAGTCACCAAATCAGATAAGTGCATCTATGCTTTTGGTCAGTTCTCTATGTGAATTATCATCCAAAGATTTCCAGGTCAAAGAGCAGTAAACTAGAGTAGGATGTAGTCTTAAGTGTCTCTTCAGGGCTGGGTGTAGCGCAGGTATTTCTTCCCAGAAGGCACCTCTTTAGTGGTCACACCGTTGGGGAAGAGGGTAGCAGCTTCAGCCTCAGAGAGCGAGGGAATGACCATGACTTTGTCGCCAGGCTGAAAGAAAGAAAGACAATAAGGAAGTGTGTTTTAGACACAGGGTCTAGTTTTAATTAGAGTACAATCTTAGAAGAAACCTTCACTGTAATGATAATTATCCAGCAGTCTCATGTGGCTCATGTGTCATGTGGCTTTTGGTCATTTTCTTCAGTGTTCCCACTAAAAATGAGGTCACATAGACACTTAAATTGTTACAATTTTTTATGTCTGCTGTTGTTCCTACAAAAGAATGTAATGTAAGATTTGTAACATGTTTGATGTATTTTTTTATTTTCTTTCGGTGGAATTTCACTGATGTTATCTAAAGCGTTCCTTAGTTCCTCTAACGACAAGACTGTTTGCTAAAATTGTTTTGGCGTTACCCATTTCTGTGGAGAGAAGTGAAAGTCCTGAAGTGTTGTGCTGAAACTTTGGACTGACTGTGAGGTCTGTACTGTATCTGAACACAACCCGGCTATTGGAGGTGGCCAACAGTGCAAAAATGTTTGAAAGGGAGAGAAAACAAAAGGCAGGAGTAACCGCAGAAACTTAAAAGGAATGGTTTGACATTTTGGGAAAAACGCTTATTTGCTTTCTTGCCGAGAGTTGGATCTGTCTGTTAAATATGAAGCTGGAGGCAGGAGACAGTTAGCTTGGCTTAGCACTGCTCACTGCCCCAGATCAAGATACAGTCGGGCACATAACCCCCCATAAAACAATTGAAATAAACGAACAAAACATGCGAGTTTTATAGGTTTTTATAGGCAGATTTTATTACCTTTGGACAGAGTCAGGCTCCTTTTTCCCCCTGCTTTCAGTGAACGTTCATGTTTAATGGACAGATATGAGTGGTATCAATCTTCTCCTCTAATTCTCAGCAAGAAAGCAAATAACATATTTCCCAACCATTCAAATTCTATTTCCTTTAAGAAACACTAATGCTTGTTTCTAATATTAATAATCAGTTTAACTGTTTACCTTCCAGTCGACAGGTGTGGCAACCTTCTTCTGTGCAGTGAGCTGGAGAGAGTCAATAACTCTGAGAATCTCATTAAAGTTCCTTCCTGTGGTGGCAGGGTAGAGGATGGACAGCTTCAGCTTCTTGTCTGGGCCAATCACAAAGACCTAAAGGGGGTTAAGATGTGAGTTGTGATCAATACGTCCACAATAAAGGTTTCACTTGCTATATGAATATATTTTATATCAATTTGAACCATGATGCAGTCTTTTGGCCTTTGTTTTTGCAGTGATGCGATACAAAATATGTCCAGCAGGGATGAAGAGGCCATTGCGGTGTGAGTGTAAAAAGGGAAGACAGGTTACTTACGCAGCGAGCGGTGAGGGGCATTCCATCCTTGTCTCTCTCATCAGGGTCCAGCATGCCCAGCTTAACGGACAGCTCTCTCTTGTCATCAGCGATGATGGGGAAGGGCAGGGCAATCTCAGCCTCACTGTTAAATGCCATCACATCCTAAACAGAGGGAAGAGACACATTCCGCCTTTACACCTTTGTTAATGTGTGTATGTCATTATCCTGAGTTAATCATTGTCTCCATCCTGACAGCCATCTCCATCATTACAGCATAGGTTTTATAAGTGACCAGATACCTTTAATCTTTAACTCTTGTATGAGCCGTAAGTAGTGGTTCAATAGCACGTTACAAGTCCCTACAAGGGCCATGAATTAAGTGCTCAATACTGTTATCTCACAGATGTTAATAATAATGTGGGAGGGAAAAGAGAGAAAACACTAAGCTCAAAAAGCTTGTAGTTTTCAACTTTACTGGCAGGGAGGCAGGTGGTGTTTACTGTTGTAAAATCAAAACCACACAGTTCATCTAACTGACACCGACACTGGTCAGTGAACCTTCCCTCTTGGACCAATAACTGGCCTTCCTGAGGGGGCGTTGTTGTAATGTGGCAACCCAGTTAACAGCCAATCACAGTGCATCCCATCTGTGTTGAGGATAGGGATTCACTGCACAATTACAATGTTATTCAGAGTTAGAGGCAACCAAGAGAGAAGTTTTCTTTCTTGACAGATGGATAAAGTTTAATTCAATAGATCTACAGTTAAACAAAAAAGGAAATAAATGAAATTAAATCAAGCCAGAAATTAATAATTGATTTGATTTTTTTCATTTAAAAAAGTTCTTTACTGTTGTATTTTTCCAAAATACAAAAAATTACGCAATGAGGCACTTCACCTGCAGCACATGACTGACTGTGAGCAGGTCGTAGTGACTTACAGTAGGAGTCCTCTGGACTGACTCTAACTTCTCTCAGACTTAGGACCTACTTTTAGCACTAAAATGCTTTGTGAATTACTCTTTTCTAACTCTGTCAGTTAGGAGCTACTTTTAGCAACAGGATGTTTTGTGAATATGGTCCCTGGACATTTAAAGAAAAAGAATCAGTTTGGTTTTGGTCCAATGGGGAGGACTTTGAATTCAGATTCCAGGACAGCAAGCACGTAAAGCAAGGACCCCGCCTGTCCACAAGAGATTAACAGGTGGAGTTGGAGGATAATAACCAGTGATACCAATGATACAGTGACTTATGACACTACTGTCAATGTATCTAGACAGTAAGCCGTCTACAAGCTTTCAAATGTTAAGCAATAAAAGTATGCCCTCAAGTGTCACTCCACCCACAGTTATCTGACCCGTCCAACAAAGTTATCCTTTCACCTCATACACACCCCAATTAAACTGAGGTAGAGGTTTACAGTGTGTGTGTGTGTGTGTGTGTGTGTGTGCATGTGCATCACTAACCTTGCTCCAGTTGCGATGATCCTCAACACTGTCAATAGACAAAGCAATCATCTTCACACCTCGTTTCTTGAACTCATCGCTGATCTTAGCGGCACAGGCGAGCTCAGTGGTGCAGACAGGAGTGAAGTCCCTTGGGTGGGAGAACAGGATACCCCACCTACAGAGGAAAACAGACATAAAGCAATGAGGTTTTTTGCTCTAGATGTCATTTTCTGGCTCAGAAAAATAGCAAATAAGGTCATTAGGGAAACACAGAGTCCAGAATTTAAGAGACAAACAGACTGATAGGAGAAAGAGCACAAGCAGTGGGACACAGAAGAGGTAGAAATAGCTATAAAAAGAGAAAGACAGAACATTAAGTCTCAGTAGAGGAAAGTCCAGACACAGATTGAAGCAACAGGTGTCTGGGAATCTGGCAGACTCCAGCTCAAGACATTAAATCCAGCTGTCTGTACTGAAAAAAGCACAACGTATTTGACAAGGAGGGGCTGGAGGATGCAAATTTTCCTGCAAAAACATCACTGGACAAGCGTGTGACACTTAAAATTGTTGATTTTTTTAAAAGGATAATTCAGATCGGAATCACACGCGTTTCTGCCTCACATGATTTGTGTGGATTTACTCTTCAATGTGTCATAATGTAATACCACATGAGGCAGAGGCAACAGAGACGCTTTGCTCCTCACATTGTGATCACCTGATTATGGAGTGACCCGAAGCCCCGATTAGACTGGGACAGTCCCAATTTGTTTAAGCAGAACAAATCCTGAACACTGACTCAGTTTCTAAGAGGCATGCGTTCAGATGCTGGTGTTTATTTAAACATTGACAAGAATTAAAAAAACCTTCTGCTTTAATGTGTAGTAAACAACATAATCCACACATGGGCTATTCTAAAACAGAATCAGAGTCAGTTTTATTGCCAAGTAGGTTTTCACATACAAGGAATTTGACTTGGTATGTTGGTGCATAACAATAAACATATCCAATATAAGAAAAGATGAAAGCAAGTACTGCAAGTCAGAAACATAAATTAAATATAAAATAGACGATAAAATATCAAAAAATATTTTAAAATAAAGATAGAGACAATATAAACTGTTATTTAAATGAAATGAGAGAACTGTACAGTTTTGAGCAGGAATGTGCAAAAGTATTTGCTATGGATGTGCAAAGGTTCACAGTATTAAGTTTAAAGAATACTGCAATGTGCAAGATGCAATATATAAAACAAGTGATACTTCACCACTTGGCTACCACTGACAGAAACAACCTTAGTCAACCATTGTTGAAATACATAATGGACCGTCAAACTAGGACACAGCTGCAACAGGTGGTGTCCTCTCACAGTCCGACATCTATTCCCACCAAGGAAAGAAGGAAGTTAATGTGTAATTACTGTAACTGGGTGGTTTCTTAAAACTGATGAGCATATAGTTTCAGCTGGTAATGTCTGTTTGGAAACTAGGGCCCGTTATACTGTTGCAACATATCTGCTTATTCACTGTGGGCCCAATCTTAAAGATAAGGAAATAAGGCCAGAAAAACCTGAAATATTATCTTCACATCAAAAGAGAATAGAAATCGCTGTCAAACAAGTAGAGTTAGATTAATATGAAAAGCTTTTAGAAAATGTTGATTTCTTCAACCCACTAGATCGGAACACATAAATCTATCCATCTGAAAATCATTCAAAAAGCAAATGAATTAACTTATTGGAGCATAACACACTCTGCATATGTCCAACCCAGCCTGCATGTGTGTTTGGTTTATGTAATGCATGCAGTATTCCCTTCTCTCTGCTGTTATACAAAAAAAACAGCTGAGCCTAACAGGGTTAGAGCGGATGCAAAATGGGGGTGGAGGCAGTGAGGCATGGATCCAAGTTCACACAAAAACACACAATGCAGGCCTTGTCCTGACCGTGCTTACACCTCACTAATGATTACACACAAGCCTTTCAGTTCTCTTTTTAGTCTGCAGCTAGGACAGCTCTATATTGATCTCAGACATTCAAAAATAACTCTCTAACGCGTGTGAAAACACAATAATGGAAGCATGTGTGTTGTGTCACATGTATGGCACATTATCAGACCGAGTCATGCTTGTGTAACCCGGTCTTAAGTCTGCCAGCAGGTGTCGCATGGCAGTAACAGTGGGATCACGGTCCAGCACCTCTCCGGATTGATGCGTCTGATCTCTATAAAACCAGGCGCAGTTTGAATTCAGACTTAATCCTCTCAGATCAGGGGCGTGCAAGCTTCTCGCACTCAACCAGCTGCCATGACTCAATCAATTGCACTGTTACAAGCATAAACTCAGAATAAAACAAACGAGTTTCAATGTGATGTCTGTACGTGAAGCCTGCGCACTTACGAGCTGCCCAGGAAGTCATGAAACTTGATCCTGCCGATGGTGGTGTCGGCGTCGAAGTTGGGGAACTCGTCTCCCAGCAGAAGTCCAGGCATGGTCCTCTCTTCTCCGCAGCTCAGACACGAGAGAAAAGGAAGTGGGACAATCTGCCTGGCTGCCCTGTGAATGGACCCGGATAGGGGCGGGGTTAACTTCAGTTACGTTGTTCAGTGACCAACCAGAGAAGAGTTGTAAAGACTGTCTTTAAAACAACTAAAAGAACAATAACATTACAAACACAGTACAAGCAGAAAGAAAGTATAAACATATAAACAAATGTATGCAAATACCCACGTTGATGAAAATTAGCTGATCAATTTACAAAATGATTATTAAGATAATCTTGTCCACAATGTCTCTTAAAAGAAGGGAGGGCTTTTTTGTTTTTACAGAGAGACTTATAGAAAGTCTGAAGTTCAACATAAAACAGGATATTTTTGGTAGAAATTGAAGAAATCTGACTTTGTGAATGAGATGTTTATCCAACACACACACAGTCATTTTGTGTGTTGTAAAAAAAACACCATACCTTCTATGATAGGAACCAAAACAATTCAACTCGCCAACATTTAATAAGGCAATTTGAGTTCAAAGGTTAAATTCTAATATGAATTTCTTTTTTTCGTTAAGGATAGAAAAATATCTAAGTTGTAACGAAACATTAATTTAATGTGCAGGAAAAGACCAAATTAAGTGATCCTAAGTATTGTCTGTGTATCGAAACCCTGATATCTTATTCCTCTGTAACACAAAGCTCAATTGTTGTCCAAAAATTATTAAAAACACATCAATCAGCCACACTGTCATACTGGGTGAAATGTTCCTACATTGCCATGAACATGGGCACTTATTTTGAGTCAATTCCTCATAAACCATCCTGCTGCTGTAAATAGTCCCCAGCAAATTTATTCCTGTTTGGCTAAAGTTTGCTAAAATCTTCAGTGCCCAGCTGAGCCTGAAAATAAACATTTGTTACTTGTTTTTAGTGATCTATGTCTTCAGGAACAAGTGGGACTTAGTGAAAAGTACTGAGTAAGTATTGACAGACCCCAACACGTTAGAGTTGACGGTTTTAAATCCAGCAACATTGTTTTAAATACTGGGGTCCCACAGGGCTGCATCTTGTCACCCATCCTCTTCTCCATGTACACAAACAAAATCACCTGTAATAACAATAGACTGTCACTAACCATCACTAAGGACCCTTCACACCCCCTTCACCACTCCTTTCAGCTACTCCCATCAGGCCGCAGCCTCAGAGCACCTCAGGCCAAAATGAAAACTCACAAAAACGCTTTCATTCCCACTGCAATATCCATTTTAAACAAGGACAAATAGGCTTTCACTACTTTTTAATGCAGCCCTGCACGCCTGCTTTTATTTACTATGGAACTGTCTGTATTTTTATGTAATTTTACGTTTCATGGGTGTATGTTTTTAAGGTGTTTGTGAGGCCCTAACCTAAGACAACAAAGTTTTTTGAATCCCTGAATCCTTGAATCCTTTAGAGATGGGTGTTGGTTTTGATCTTTTCATGGAGTTTGCTGACAGTAAGAAAAACATGGAATAACTCCAACATTATCCTTTAAAACATTTCTGATATGAGAATTATTACAACATAAATCAAAGGGATTATTTCCAGCAAGGCACAATCTATAGATTATTAAAGATACTTAAGTCAGAAACCAGAAAAAGGTCAATAAAAAACCGTCTCCTACTCTTTTATTTTATTTTATTTTATTTTAGGGTCAATGTAATGTGCTGTCGTAACAACTTGTCCATATACACCCAGGGAGAGCCCAAAGAAACCGGTCACGTGTACGTTTCTAGAAAAACACAATTTCCCAGGTAGCTTTGCGAATAGAACAACAAAGATGGCGATTCAGCTCAATGTTCCTGGACGTGATATGAATCGTGAAACGTACAACAGATGAGATAAAGGAGCAACAACCCACACAGCACTGCAGAAGATTTACCACTGCGGTACAACTACAGCACGCTTAACTGTCTACGTCGGTAGATTAACGGACAAAATGCCTTCACCTAAAGCTAAAAACCCCGGTCGCAGCGGAGGAAGCCCGGTGTTCGGCAGCTCCAACGGCCGCTACGACTTCATGTCGCTGACGAAGCCGATGAACCGGTCCTCGCCGCCGCACCTCCTCCAGCGGCAGGGCTCCGACCCCACCACCGCCCGCCTCCGAGCCTCGGAGAGCCCCACTCGTCGCCGGGGCTCCAGCTCCTCCACGGGTTCGGGGAGTGGCCAGGGGCTGCCAGAAGAGGACGGTATACGGCTCAATCCCTCCTTCATCCGCGTAGCGCTCAGCTCCCTGCTCGCCATCGACCTGTGGCTGTCCAAGCGGCTGGGGGTGTGTGCCTGTGAGGACTCGTCCTGGGGAAGTGTGCGCCCGCTAATGAAACTGATTGAGATATCGGGACATGGCATCCCCTGGCTGGCTGGTGCTGCCTACTGTCTGTACAAGAGTGACAGTGCTACAGGGCAAGAAGTCATGCTCAACCTCCTCATGGGTAAAACACTGCTATTTGTCTTCCTCCATGTGTTGTCACCCTGTGTCTCCCTCTAGGAGGAAATTAACGCACAAAAATCTTTCTTAATGAGTTTGCAGACATGTCTTTAGGTACCACTGAGCTTGACTGGGGTGCAGTATTTGTGTCACACACTCCCCCCTTGTCCTCATCTGCCATGCGCAGCTCTTATATCAGAGCTCACAGGTGGTCCCACCTCCCATGACCATTTATGTTAATTTTCTGACCCATTTTACCTTTCCTCCATCAGTGCTCCATCTGTTGTTCATTCTGGCCTTAATCCATCTCTGTTTGCAGGTCCTCCCTCCTCATTTCTAGTTATAACCTGCATGTTGTCTGCACATCTCCTATAATATATCCATACTTGTGTCAGGCCGCGTTCACGTCAGCTTGGCAAACAGGTGAATTCTTCTGATTTGCAAATCGTTATGCTGTGCGAAATGTAGAGCCAAGTGCCATCTGACTTCTCTGTGCCTTCAGAGGGTCGAGTCCGGTCGGCTGCTGTAGCCTTCTCCGAACAGTCCTGAGTCTGTCTGACTTGACACTTTTGTGAAACCACAGGAAGGAAATATATATAATGATGGAGGGGTGAGGTCGGTTTCATGATTGTGAGAAAAGCGAAGTGTGGACCAGTGTGAGCTGCAATGCAGGTCCGTCAGATTTAAAATACGTCACACTACTCAAAAATCCATGTTTTATTCACCAAATGTTTATCCGCTGTCTTGTCTTCATAAGGATGGTCCCACTCTGAGTACAGCATGGTGGGCTGGGTTTTAACTTTGATGGACTTTTATTGAAGCTCACACTGTTCTGCAATTAACCAGAGACATAGAAAAGGCATGTTTTTGGACTTAAGATTGATTTAATGCAGCTTTTACTTGGATTGCGTCAAACCTATAAGGAATTAAAACAAATTCAGCATGCCAATAGGCTCCCTTCATTTGAACTTTCCTCACTGAGACCCATAAGTGCACAAGTGCATCCAGTTTGTACATCAAGAATTGCTTAAGATAAGATAAGATTCACCTTTATTGATCCCTAACGGGGAAATGTGGTTGTCTTCTTGGCATTTTCAGCGCCACAGTGTCTGAGAGAGGTCACATTGTGTTCTCAAATATGTTTTCACAGGTGTGGTTGTTTTGCACAGTAACACGAGCCCACAACGGCAGTTTACTGTGTATGCTTCATTTTTGGTGTGACCTGATATGAGCTTTTTTTTCCTTTATGTGGTTGAATGAATGTTTTTTTGGTGTGGGATAATTGAAGTCAGGGATGGCAGTTCAGTAATAATGAGGCAGGTAGAGGCAAGTCTGCGTGTTTCTCAGGATAGAGAAGCTGTGAAGAACGCTTCCTGCATCTGTCTGTAGTTTGTCAGAGATTTGTTGACAGTTGGAATGTGTGGCGGTATTAGCCAGTAGTGAAACTATAAGTTGATTCTGATAGTTGATGAATGTTTTAAGTCATTTATTAAACCAACATGCTGAACAGTCACTGGTTTCAGCTTCTAAAATGTGAGGATTTGCTGCTTTTCTCTATTTTATGTCATTCTCAATTGAATATGTTTGGGTGTTAGATTGTTTGGACAAAACAATCAATTTGAACCCTGGGCTCTAGCAAATTGTGATAAATATTTTTCACTATTTTCTGACCTTTTATATTTTGCAGTGGTTGGTACTGTGCAAGTTTACATATTGACAGAACTCTGATGTCAGGAACTGGAAGATTAACAGCAATTTGTTGCTTGTGTTATCAAATCCTGATTGTATTGCATGATTGACCTGATAAAGTCCACCTCAGTTGCTTTTTTATGACTGTGCATAAGATGGATGCAACAAAAGCTGCATTTTAAGAGGCATTACATTGCCCATGTAGATTAGCAGCTTTCCTGGGGGGATCTCACCTCACTGTTCCCAGGAGGCACAGCTGCAGTAGGGAGGATTGCTCCAAGCGTACGTTGAAGGTTAATTGTATGGTATAAAGACATTATTTTGCCACCAAATATTCAGTTGTCATTTGCCATTGTCATTTTTTTAAGCACCAGAAGGCTGTTTTTTAGAGGTATTAAATGGTGTGATTGTGCATGTAAACCAGGTATTAAGAAAAACTATATAACTTAAATAGTAGGCTGCAGTTAAATTTCTGAGTCAGTTGCTCTAGTTGTAACAGCAGTTATTTGACTATTCAGTAGTTATCAATAATAAATAAAATGTACTGTTGCATATTCATTTTGCTGAAATCCTTTCATTGGACTCCCAGCAGTGACTGGCTCAATGCCACCTGACTGATGCATTACTTTTTCAGCACTGCAGCTCTGGAGAACATAAAGCAAAAATCTTTTTATATGCTCAATGCAATGACACAACATAGAAAAGTCCACTAGGCCCGAGTGAAGGGCAGCGACGATCACCCTTTTTAAATATAAGCTGCAGGTTTCCTCCAGATATGACCAGCAACGCTCTGTGTACTGTAGCTCACATTTATTCATTGTAACATCACAGTTAGTTATCCATGTCTATCCCATACCAGCCATCCTGTCTATATGTAAATATAGACTGAGGTGGGTATTTAATACATACAGTTTTAAATTGAATTATACTATAAATATTTACTGAAAATACAAAAGACACAGACGGGTGACAAATTAAAGGAAAGACCTGAATGCTTGACCCCTACAGTGAGAGGATCCCGTGGCTCTGTTATGCTGTGGGGGGCATTTTGCTGGCATGGTTTGGGTCCACTTGTCCCTTTAGAGGGAAGGGTCACTGCAAATCAATACAAAGTTGTTCTGAGTGATCACCTTTATCCTATGATGAAACATTTCTATCCTGATGGGAGTGGTCTCTTCCAGGATGACAATGCCCCCATCCATAC
>NTHP01000015.1:1901880-1936326 GCA_003416845.1 Oplegnathus fasciatus
CACGAGGGGTCACTGAATGGGTTAATGAGTGAGAAAGGTTTATCCTGGATCTTGAATCTTAGGTTTTGTGAATCTGGATAAGACGTGAACTAAATAACAGTGACACTGACCAATTAACATTTGCCATGGGCCAAGCATGAATAATGACATGCTGTGGTATCTGCCATAGTGTCAGTCTTTATGCAACCACCAGATGGTGCCACAGCAACAAAGTTTCAAACCCTACACATATGTATATGACTTAAACCAAATGGGTAAGCTGGATGTAATGTACCTGTTCTGGTTAGGATAGTGTACTCTGTGTGTATATGTGAATCATGCATATAAATACCACAGAAAGCATTAGGCTGTGTAAATCTACTGCGCCATAGGACAGGCAGCAACATTTGCCACTCTTGGGGTTGTGAGAGGTCACTTCTTTGTGTATGTCATCCCAGTGAAAGAAACTAAGCTATTCAGTGACATCATTTTGCTTACAAAGCTTTTTCTATTGTTGTGATGCAAGTCTGCAGCAAGGCTACAAAGACAGCTTCAAGCGTCTCGTATCTGTTTGCCAATAGCTTTTGCGTTAATGTGACTACGCTGCTGTTTCTCCACACAGTATGACACATCTTCCCTTTCATCTCCTCCAGGCCTGCTGTTGGACCTGGTCCTGGTTACCATTGTTAAGGCAGTGGTGCGTCGGCGTCGGCCAGCGCACAACCGTATGGACATGTTTGCCACCTTTTCCGTGGACCGCTACTCCTTCCCATCGGGCCATGCCACCCGTGCCGCCTTGTGTGGGCGGTTCCTGCTGGCTCACCTCGTGCTGGCTGCCCCGCTGAGGGTCCTCGTCCTGCTGTGGGCAGGCCTGGTGGGTCTGAGCCGGGTGCTGCTGGGCAGGCACAATGTGACTGACGTGATGTTTGGGTTCTGGATGGGCTACTGCCAGTATAACCTAGTGGAGATGCTGTGGCTCTCACCTCAAACCCTGCAAGGGCTGCTGGGACAGTTAGTTTAATATTAAGGACTGAAAGAGGAGGAGACATGGCGGTTTAAATCTTTATTGTAAGAGCGCCTGCACACCTTTTGTCTTGTAGACTGACATATAAGAGAAATTGTCTTTTGACTAGAGAAGAGAGCTCTATCAAACACAGTTTTTTTTCTGCTTTTATCTGACACTTAAGTTCAAAAACCCACTTTCAGCCCTCACTTTAAGGTTGCAGTGACTAGCCTGCCTTTAATAAATAGTACAGGATTTTTAATCAGAATAGACCAGGGAGAAACAGATTCCAGATGATCTCCTCAAGCCACCTCGCTCGCCCCACTGCCCTGATTCATGGACAAGATAGAGTCTAACAGTTTTTTTAGACACAGGAAATTGTATACCTTTGTTGCTAAGGCAGTGTTAATTTGCTTTCCACTTGGGGATCTGACTTAGATATACCCTACAATTTTACAGCACAGAGTACAGGTTAAATAATTTATTTGAATCCTTTTCTTTGGAAAAAGAATACAGATAGCCCTCTTTAACTAAGCTGTATTTAATTAATTCAGAAGCAAACAGCAACAAGTAGTAACAATTTATTAAATACTTGTAAACTATACAAGTAAATGATATCTTAAGCTGTTTTACTAACAAACCTTGATGAAATTCCTTGTTTAGAGTTTCAAAGTGTCCCATAGAAACTGCAGTTAAGTAATGGCTCACAAACACACACCCAAACCCTCATAAACATAAATTTCACCAATTTGTTTGACCACGTCACTCTTAATTCTTGGACGGTATCACTGTTTCATTAATAATCAACCCAAACATATCACATATTGCTGATTACTAATCAACTCTGAGGGATTAACTTTATTGTTATCAGGGTATGCACATAAACCTTATCATGAGTATATAGCTGTAATATCATTTAATTATGGAAATGTTTCCCTTTATACAGGGAAAACAACATTTACCTGATTTGTTTTATTGTAATTTTCCATCACAATTTATTCAGAATTCAGATTAAGTCAGAAGCAGTGTGTGGGAATCCTCTTCTCTGGGCATTGACAGTTTCAAATGGTGTAATGAGGCTGAAGACTGACGATAAGAGGAAGGAAGGCTCCACATCGAATGGACTCGAGTCTTGGGTAGTTGGGTGGTACATACGATATCTTTACATCTTCATTGCAAAGTAAAGGACCATCCATTCACTAAACATAACCTGCTAAACTGAAGAAAAATAACCACAGTTTGGCTCCGTTGATGATAAAGGAGTCACAGATTTGCTGTTTTACTGAACGATATTATGAAAGACCGTAAATTTACAACAATAGATCGGCCTTTTCAGTCACTTTCACTTGCTGTTAGAAGTTAAGAACTTTATTTGAAGGAAAAAGTGGAGTTGGAGTCACAGAGAACAGCGCCTCTTTTCTGATAAAACTCTTTTTGTTTACATAACACAATGAGTAAAAGAATATGATCAGCTGTGGTTATTGACCAGTTAGTGGCCCATTGACAGACAGATTCACATCGGTGACAGTTATGAGTTTATTAGCTTTTGACTTATTCACAACATGGTTGTAGAATTTTTTCCATCTCTTTCTAGTACAAAATTAAGCCCTTTATGGCATTACAAGAGCACATTTGAAACTAGCTGTGACTCAATCAAGATTGGTCTGATTTCATAAAACTCACATTATTCTAACTTTTTGGAAGTTTTTGGGGGAGCATGCCACTAATCTGAACCCCTTATAAAGTATGGAACAAGGTGTGGTTGAGATCTGCATACAGCTCAGGGGAGCATGTGTAAAAATGGGTAAAAAAAAACAACCCTGAAATGTATTCAGTTACACCCAAAGTTCATACTTGATCACTGGCTCCGGCTGAGGATAATAAAACAATCATGAGCCCACTTACTGAATCTCAGTCCAAGCAGATGTGGAAGTACTGAAAATTCAACATTTTGACATTTTAACAATTGTGACTTGATTGAAGTAACAATCACAGAATGCACCTGATTAAAAAACGTGTTGGAAGATATGTGGGTAATGAAAAACATTTGTTAGAGGGGATAAGGGGCACTTTAAAATAATACCCTCTGGATCTATTTAGGTGGTGGTTTTCTCTTGGTCATGAAAATGAGAGCTTGCTAGAATTCTGCACTGTCTAAAGACACTGGCATTGTACTTTATTCTTTTTTGCTCCAACCATGTTTGCAAGCACTGCAATAATTTTAGTGTCACAGACAAGGAGAGACTTAATTTATTAATTAGTAGATATTTTGAAAAAAGGGTACCACATAGTGTAACTACGCACGTCATTTCCCATGGCAGCACGCAGTTGTATGTTGGCATTGAGTTTGAGTGAGTGAGGACATTTGTTTCATTTGATTTGTAATGGCCTGGTGTGCTGCCAGGGTTCATGGATCAGTGATCAGAGTTTGAGGTAAAGTTTTGTAACCTACTATGGGACGGGAATAAATGAAGATGCAGTATGTACAGTACAGGGTGCCTTGCAAAAAATGTTCAGACCCCTTGACACGGCACATTTCAACAGTTCTGTGGGACATCTGAATTTGGAGACAGTCTTGTGAAAGTGTATGTGAATGTAAAGAAGATCCTTTCCATAATTTCTCAGATACTAACTCTAATGTGATATCACATGGCGCAGTGTACGTCAAATAATGGTTGGATAGATTCCTCGTGATTTTAATCTTTTGTCATGTGTTTTCATAATGTTTTAAATTTCCCTCTTAATTTTCAATTGGAGATTCACAAAGGCAATAATCTGTAAAGGGATTAACAGCCAAGTGTTGAAGTGCTGCAGTCAACACGTGGCTTGCAGTCACAGACGTGACTCTGTTGGTCAGCATCTACTGCACCTTGTATGTTTGGGTGCTCGTATGTATGTCTGTGTATTCCTTGCACACGTAGACCTACTGACTTTATCTGGTGGTGAGGGTGTGTTTAGGTGTGCATGCTATTTCTCAGAAGCAGCATGTTTGATGATTAATCCATATCCACATAGTGACTTATAAGTGACTTATATATGATCTTATAACACAGATGGGTGTTTGAAGTTAGCCTGTCACGCCTGAGATCCAGCAGTAATATTAAACTTTAAATGACACCAGTGGTCAAGATGTTATAACATAGACAGGTGTTTGACTTTAGCCTGTCACGACTGAGATCCAGCATTAATATTAAACTTTAAATGATGCCATTGGTCAAGATGTTGTAACACAGACGGATGTTTGACGTTAGCCTGTCACAGAGGCTGTCGACCTGTACGTACAGTAAGCCATTGAAGGACACAGCATGTGAAAAGCTGTGGTTAACTGATTCATGCTCTCACAAGTGTTGGCTGTCACACATCTGTACCAAATCTGAAGAGCAAATGTGACTTTTTTTTGGGCGGATGATGTGTCATTTAAGCAATAATTTTGCTTATTTGGAACTAACCATGCAATCGGAGGATTAGCCTACATGCATTTCATCAGCCTTTTTTTTAGTTCAATCTAAGTGGAAGCTGAAGAACATTTTTCCATCTTAAATCCTGTTTTTATTGTCATAAGTATCATATTTTTCCAAAAAAAATGATGTTGAGCTGGGACTTCGATAACTAAAGGAACTTTTGCATGTGTTATTGCATTTCACTACATGCACACAGTTCCCCTCCACGCTGCTGCTGTGTTGGTGTGTAGGACATGACCGCTTTGTCAGGAGGAAGCAGAAAATTCAATAAGTTGCAGAACAGCTGACTTTGTTGTGGTCACTTTACACACACACACACACACCTTGGCACTGCCAGAAACCAGAAGTTCATCTACATATGCACTTCTAATTTGTTGGTCTGTTGTGATTTGTCTGTTGATTAGGGATATGGTCAGATATGTGGACATACAGTTGATTTCTGTGTAAATGTGTGAAGTATGAACTGTTGTTGAACTTTTTTTTTTTTTTTTGACAGAAAGAATGTTTAGTTTTTGTGTCTGTGTAGTTTTTACAAGTATCGCGCTTTTTGATTGTGAGCCACTTCATGTGGCTTGTACCAGTTGGTCCAAACCAGGTCCAGATATCTGGTATGAACCAGTGTATTTCCACGACTGTTCCCTGGTACACTGGTGCCCCATTGTAGACCTCTTACATGCTGTGCCCTCTCTGCAATAATTGCCCAATGATCCTCCCAGTGCGAGTGAGGTGGTAGCTTCCAGCCTTTTTATTTTGTTACTCTTCTGCTGCGTATCAAAATATGCTGGACAGTGAACTTGGTGACCAAATGATGTTTATGATTGATTTTTGTGTTGTTTTACTTGTTGATACTGAAATGATGGAGAAACCTAAGAAAACAAATATATTTATCACAAGGATTACAGAATAGATTTTGCACATTCCACATGTCACCTGTTTACTTCCAGGTTGAGAAACACCACCATAAAGAAAAGATGCATTCAGCTCTCATTCAGCAAATGCCATATCTACTCTTGCACATTGTCAAACATGAAGCCAGCTCCAATATGTTTCACTGCACTCAGTTTTGCCTGCTATATACTACAAATTATATTGTGTGTTTCCTGTATAGATTTTATTCTGTGTATATACATATGCCTGTATGGTCACGTGATTACACTGTGTTATGTTCAGTGGACTTGAATGTGCTGTTCAATATTCCCTATAGGGGTTAATCCTGAATGATTTGATTGTAATGATTTTTAATTAAATGGGGAACAAATCTGAAACTGTCTCGTGTCGTGTATGATGGACAGACAGACAGAGGGACGTGTGCATCATTGTTATTCAGTTACTTATCGGTACTCTTCCAGATTCCACCCACTTGATTTAACTCAGAGGGCACAAATTGAACTTTAGTCGAACCCATTGGATTTTAGATAAACCCAAGTTAAATTGATAGTCACCTTTTTTGGGATTAGAGAGCCAAAAAAAAAAAGAAAAGAAAAGAATGTGCGTCCTCAGTCACCATCTCAGTATAAAAGTCTGCACTCAGGTGATCATCCCACTCGACAGGTGCAAAAAACACACAAGGATCAAGGTAAGAAGGCGAGCTAATACACTTGTAGTTCTGGTGTATTTTACTGCAGAATTCTGGTATTTTTAGTGCCATTGCTGAGTTAGTCGGTATCATTTTGTTTTATGTGGCCTGCTCATATGCATTTGATGCAACTGCAACATGACTGAACCAAACAAGAAAATCAAAGAAGCGCAAAATAG
The DNA here is from genome assembly GCA_003416845.1 of Oplegnathus fasciatus. Taxonomy (NCBI): domain Eukaryota; kingdom Metazoa; phylum Chordata; class Actinopteri; order Centrarchiformes; family Oplegnathidae; genus Oplegnathus; species Oplegnathus fasciatus. The sequence continues at coordinate 1,908,079 of NTHP01000015.1, forward strand.
TTTGTGAATAGTTAATTGTTGATAGGCTGATTTTTACATTTTACACTGATAAAATCACATTCTAATGATTAAAGTTTGTAAAAAAAAAAAAAAAATGTTTCAGTGCTCTCAAAGAAGTGTGAGATCATCTTTGCTCTTCTTTCCAATTAGAGGAACGAAGAAGGTTTTACGGCAGAACCAGAGATTAGGCAGTTGATAAATTGGAGCATAAGAGTTCAGTAATATAAACAAGGACTAAACCATTAATTGCTTTATGCTGTATGCAATCAGAAATATTTACAATTCTATCATCTAATGCAAGTTGGAGTGGGAACCAGTGCAAGGATGTTACGATATCTGATCTGCCGTCCTTGTTCTACTGTAATTAAAAGTCTCACAGGAGCATTTTTAATGAGCTGGGATGAGACTGAGCAACTTGTTTTTTACATTTAGTTGTTGGCACAAGATTTGGATATGGTGCATGTTCCAGCACACTTTAAAATGCCTTTAGGCAGAGCAAGATAAATACATGCACTAAGCGTGTGTGAGATCTAATAAGTGGAATTCACATCGTCATATTACTGAACTGTCTGATAGATGACAGTGGCCGGCTGGCTGTGTACCTAAATGTGATCAGAGTGACGAGTTAAAAAACAATTTCCCCCTTTCCTTCATGCAGCTCCATCATGGTGCACAGAGTAGCAGTGATTGGGGCAGGGCCCTCCGGTCTGACCAGCATGAAGGCTTGTCTGGATGAGGGCATGGTGCCAACCTGCTTTGAAAGCAGCGATGACATGGGCGGACTGTGGAAGTTCAAGGCAAGTCACCACACAGACAAAGTGCTGACAACCATTTTGTGTTTAAGCCAAAACCATTCAAGTGAAGCTGGATTAAGTTAACTCTCAATCTTACCACCATTTTTCTTTTCCTGTGTTTTCTGCCATTTGAAACCTCTTCTCTTCAGGAAGTGTCAGAGCCAAACAGGGCCAGTATCTACCGTTCCCTCACCATCAACATTTCCAAGGAGATGATGTGCTACAGTGACTTCCCCATCCCTGCTGATTACCCCAACTACATGCATCACTCTAAAATCCTGAAATACTTCCGGATGTATGCAGAACACTTCAAACTGCTGCAACACGTTCGCTTCCAGGTAACAAAATCCACACGAGCAGAAAGGAGTACGAGGTTCTTTCAATAATTGTGCTGCTATTTATCTACAGACAAATCTGTCATTCATCATTTTTATATTTCAGACCTCAGTGAAGAGTGTCAAACAGAGACCGGACTTTTCTCGTACTGGTCAGTGGGAAGTGGTGACTGAGAATAGAGATGGACAGGAGGAGAGGCACATCTTTGATGCAGTTATCTGCTGCTCCGGTCACTACACCTACCCTAACCTGCCGCTCAAAGACTTCCCAGGTGAAGACACTATGCTAGAACAACAACAGCAGCATTGTGGGTCACGTTGTTTTTTACTTCTTTCTCTTGGCACGAGAGTAACACAATATATGAAAATACCATTCTGCTGTGTTGCAGGAATAGAGACATTTGAGGGGAAATACTTCCACAGCTGGGACTACAAGGGGCCTGAAGACATGTACGGGAAGAGAGTGGTGGTCATTGGTATCGGTAACTCAGGAGGTGACATCGCTGTGGAGAGCAGCAGAGTTGCAGAGCAGGTTTGGAAGTCTTGTCTGATTCTCTTCCTTTGATATAAGAAATTGATTCAAGATAATTAATGTGTTGATGTCTGACTCTTGCCCTCGTTCTGCAGGTGTATGTGAGCACTCGTCGTGGCGCCTGGGTCATCCGTCAGGTTTCTGACAACGGCCTGCCAGTGGACATGAAGTACAACACGCGCTTTGTCCACATCCTGTTCCAGCTGTTGCCAATCAACATCCTCAACTGGATTGGCGAGAAGAAACTCAACGCCATGTATGACCACACCATGTATGCCCTCAAACCCACACACAGGTAGGTCTTGTTCGGACCACACAGATTCTTACTCTGCATAAAGTCAGACTTCCTTAAAGTCAATCACATTTAAGCATTACGACCTGCATAATGAAGAAAAGTGTGTCAAATCTGTGGATGTACAGCTTTTAAATTGGAGTGAGTCACTCTCCCTCTGTCATTATCATCAAAATATCTTAATCTCTCACTTGTTCTCCGCTCTACCTTCTTCTGTTGCCTCATCAGACTCTTCAGTCAGATCCCAGTGATCAACGATGACCTGCCTTTAAAGATTCTGTCAGGGTCAGTCATCGTCAAACCAAATGTGAAGCAGATCCGTGGCTCCACCGTGGTGTTTGATGATGGCAGCACTGTGGAAAAGGTCAAAGAACTTTGTCTCCAAGGATGACCTCAAGAATCTTTCTTTATTTCAAGCACAATTGAAGCTTATCTCTAACTTTTCTCTTCCTCATTACAGGTGGATATGATTGTTTTCGCCACAGGTTACAACTATGATTTTCCGTTCTTGTCGAGCAATGCTATGTACAAGTCTGGGCACCGTATGGGCCTGTACAAACACGTTTTTCCTCCCAACCTGGAGCATCCTACTCTGGCTGTCGTGGGTTTCATCCATGCCCTTGGAGCCATCATGCCCCAGGCTGAGATGCAGGCCCGCTGGGTCTCACGTGTCTTCAGAGGTGAAGCTGCATGTCCACTTTATCACCTGCCAATAGACTAAATACTTTCCAGTCACGTCAGTCTATTTACCTCTGCCTGTCTTCTGTCTTTTGCTCATCAGGATATAAAAAGCTGCCCTCAAACCAGGCCATGATAAAGTCTGTTGAGAGGGACACCAAGGACATTGAGAAAAAGTAAAGCTCCCAATATTCCTTTGCCTGATTATTTGTTGCAACCAACATCGTCCCTCTCTAGTGTACAGTGGGCTTATCAGAGCTTTTTTGCAAAAAAAATAGTTGATGAGTGTGGAGCTGTGGGTAGGAAAACCAAAACAATGGCCTGAAAGACACTAAAATGATATGATGGGTGATAATTCTCTGTGGGTTCGCCACTATGAGTGGCCGCTTTCACATTACACATATAAATTTGATACATTGTTAATATAGAATTATTGATTTGTGCAGCTTTAAAGTCACAAAGTCATGATCAACAAAGCCTGTCTAAGTATTCTTTTGAACTTTAAACCTGTTTAAGCAACTTTTCTTCAAATGAAATTACTTTATTCATGGACAGTAAACACACCAGTCTTAGACAAAGAATGCTATATTTTATATTTATATTGAACTTATACTACATTAAATCACTGCAATCATTTTGATATACCCTCTCCACAGCTACATTGTGTCAAAGTTGACACCCCTGCAGGTGGACTTTGTTACCTACATGGACGACATAGCAGGAGAGATTGGGGTGAGGCCAAGTCTCCTCTGGCTCTTCTTCACAGACTACCCAATGTTTAAGAGGGTTCTGTGGGGACCTGTCACAGCCTACCAGTACCGCTTGATGGGACCAGGGAAATGGGAGGGAGCCCGCAAGGCAATCTTCACCCAGTTTGACCGCATGTACCAGCCCCTAAAAACCAGACAGGTCTGAAATAAACACTTGCATGAAATGCTAAACGTGTACTTCAGTGTGATCATGAAGAACTGTATGTATAAAGTACGACTGTCTGACCATTTGGCCAAACTTAAACATAACCGTATCCCTCCTGTCTCTTCTAGATGAAGGAAGAAGAGGCCTCCATCGCTGGCCGCCTGATTAAGCTGAGCCTGACTGTCATGGCTGGAGGAGCTACCGTCTACTATGTTCATGTGCGCAACCCAACCACCATCCCCACCCTGCTGACCAAGCTCCGTCCACAAACAGTCTAAACATGTTGCATCGATCAAACGATGTGAAAAAACACAAACCAAACACACAAACCAAATACCATATCTACTGTTTCTGGATCCCTTGAGAAATCTAGTTCATTATACTCCTGTTTGGATTGTGATTATGGGAATGATTATACAGGTTAGTGTCTGAGCTGCTGATTAATGCTAGAGGTATCACTGTATCTATATATCTAGTTTATTTAAATGCTTGAACGTGTTATATGGCTGTTTTCCTAAAAAACCAAAAGATGTTCATATGCCACAATTTCACATCAACAAAATGTGTTTTAGAGGAAATGTGACAAATCCTGGTTTACACTGTATATCAGCTGTTCACATTGAACTTGATTGCTGTCAACATTTGGTTAAATATCATCATGGTCAAATATTGAAAAATCAACACTGACTTAAAGTGTAGTCTCCAGTGTCAGAGTTACACACACATCCATCAGCCTTCCCGACCTTCACACCCTCACAGTGCTTTTCCCTGCACTACATGAAAGTCACACCACATCCTATGTTGGAACTTAAATTTGGAAGTGAGTGTATGTAAACGGATTTTGCAAATTTGTTGCAGATTAGCTGAACCTTTTCATTCCTTTGTAATTTCTTTGTTGTCTGTTGAGATTTACCGGATTGTCAAAGGTCAAGCATAACTAAGCTAACCTGACTTAATTACGTCATTTTCAACTTTAAGTCACCATGAATGTGAAGTATTTTTTCTTGAGTGAATAAATCAGTATATGGAATAGTAGACATACAAGTGACCATACATTAAATTAAATACAGTCAAGATGAAACCTTTAAAATATTATACCTAAGTTAAAGGCCCTGCACACAGATGGTCCACCCACACTTGTATTTTGACTTATGTTGGATGATTAGATGCCTTTTGGGCCTGTACAGACATTTTGATTGGATGGTACGAATTGCACCTTTATTATTTCTATTAGCACATAAGCCCAATGACCTCACATAATTCACTGCATAGCTTTGCCCACCTGCAACCTGTGCAGAGACCTGATCAGCCAGAGTAACTGAACCTGTGAGGGTGTGCAGGGCCTTTAAAAAATGGTGCCAACCATACAAACTTAGACAAAGTTAATCAAAGGTTTACATGTAAATTCAGCTCTACAGTTCTGGTGTGCATTTGACATTACGTCTCCCCTTGATATCCACCTCTCAGTGAACCCCCTAGTGATGAAATTTGTCACAAACAGGTGCCTACGTCAGGTTTGACAGTAGGGACTTAGCACTCGACAGGTCGCAGGTGATCAGACAGCCTGCTAGGTTTACAGTTAGTGCGGATTTGGAGTCCACAAGCTTAGTTAAAATGTCTTGCCAGGGAAATCCTCATAGTGCAGACTATCAGACTGATAGCTTGGTTTATAACATTGAGACTGTTTCCTTCCCCCGCCGCCTTACTCATAAATGATCTTTCCCCAAACATGTGAATCATGATAATCTGACTATCATCTCCACCTCTGGAGGTGGTGAACTGTCCCAGAAAGCACCTGGTAAATCATTACAAAACAAAATATCTAAGGACGAAACTCTCAAATTTGGTTTTATAAATATTAGATCACTATCTAGCAAAGCCTTACTGATAAATNATCTGATTCTTGAGCATAATCTGGATATGATTGGTTTGTGTGAAACATGGTTGAAACCAAATGTTTTCTTGCCATCAAATGAAGCCTCCCCACCTGACTATACCTATTCTCATGCCGCTAGGGCCACTAAACCGGGTGGAGGCGTTGCCTTAATCTTTAAATCTATTTTCAAATTAAATTCTAAACAGGACAATAAACTTAGTTCATTTGAGGCTCTGGTGTTAAAACCATCCTCATCAGCCACAAACTGCTTGGTCCGAGGGAAAGGATTCCATCTTGTAGTACTCTATAGACCACCTGGCCCTTACTCCCAATTTTTATAAGAGTTTGGAGATTTTATTTCAGATCTTATTACCCATTCTGATAAGATCTTAGTTACTGGTGATTTTAATATTCACCTAAATAAAGCCTACGACCCTCTGAGTAAAGCCTTTTTGGCACTTATTGATACTTTTGGTTTCACTCAGTTTGTACATGAACCTACTCATAGCACTGGAAACACCCTGGATTTGATTGTCTCCCGTGGGATAGAGGTGTCTGCTCTGAATGTCTCTTCTGTCTCATCCACGGTGTCGGACCACTTTCTAATTAAATTTGAAGCGACACTGGCCTGTCCTTGTAATAATGGCACCAATGTTTTCACTACTCACCACATTGGCCTGGCAACTACACTTAATGAACAATTGCCTGCAGTCCTGGCTCCTTTCACGGCAGAGCCTGTTGAAAACTGTACTAGTGACTTCAATTCAGCCGTTTCAACCGTTCTGTACGGTGGCCCTGAGAGCTCAATGCACAGCAACTTAAGGAAACACATGCAAATACACAAAACACAAGCAGATTAAGAAAACATCTTCATAAATGTGACAATACATGCGCAGCATTTAGAAAACATGCTGCAAATACAGAAACGCTGCAAATATAAAAACGCTGCAAGTGACAACAGAAACTGTGGAAATTCTTCTTCTTCTGTTGTTTAATGGCGGTTGGCAAACAGCTTTCAGGTGCATTACCTCCACCTTCTTGATNTACATATACACATATATATACACATATATATATATATATATATATACACACACACACACACACATATATATATATATATATATATATATGTATATATATAAAGAGAAAATATGTAATATATGTAATATTATCTCTCACCTCTTGGCCATATTATATGCAGTTTTGGAATAAATTTCCACTGCTACGCTGATGATACTCAGCTGTGTGAAGGCAGATGATGATGCTCAAATTAGAAATCTAGAGGCCTGGTTATCCTCTGTAAAATCCTGGATGTCACATAATTTCCTGCTCCTAAATTCTGATAAAACTGAGATGCTAGTTATTGGCCCTCCTCGACATAGACACCAGCTTGATCAAGTAACAGTAACTCTTGATAACTGTGTGATTTCCCAAACATCTTGGAATCTTGGTGTTAGGTTTGATCCTACGATCGCTTCTGATCAGCATATTAAAGAAACCACCAAGATCGCCTATTTCCACTTGCACAACATCGCTAAAATTAGATCCTCTCTGTCCATGTCTGATGCAGAGATCCTAATTCATGCCTTTGTTTCATCCAGATTGGATTACTGTAACATTTTGCTATCTGGTCTGCTGTGCACCAGCCCTAAAAGTCTTCTATTGGTTCAGAATGTTGCAGCTAGAATTTTAACTAAAACTAGAAAATTTGACCATATTACACCAGTTTTGGCTTCCCTTCATTGGCTCCCTATCCATGTCAGATCAGACTTTAAAGAGGTACCGCACATTTAAACATGTTTTTTGAGCTGTAAACTGAATGATATGACTGTACTGTGATGAAACACATCAATGCTGGTGTTAATATTTATATTTCTGTCCAAATATATAAACATCGGCATCTTATGGGAAAACCGCTCAACACTTCATTTCCTGTTTAAAATCAGCCCTGGCCTTGCGAGGCCGATGATGAGATAGAGTCGACCGCTTGGGACCTCTCTACATCATGACATTTATATAAAAAAATCAGAGGTGGGCAGCTCCACCTCCCCCAGCCCGCACTTGGCTGGGAGTCTGTGAAGTCCACTCATTTTAAAATGCATGCTGATCGAGACTCATCATAATAATTACAGAGCTTTACAACTTATTCCAACATTCCCTAACATGAGCTTTCTAACTAACGTTACGTTACCACTGAGAGATTCACTGATTGTAATGGAAGTGTAGTGCAGCAGCCGCTCCGCGAACGGACTCGCATACATTACGTTACGTGTTCAACCTTTCAGGGTGCCCTCTTCCAGGTCTCCATGGTGGAGAGGAGGTGGTGTGGAGCTGGTCTTACCTTTCCAGGCAATCCCTGAAGTTGCTTGATGTCCTCCTGGATCCATCCTCTTCACTTTTGTTTTACAACCTACATTTCTGTCATCAAATTGTATACATTGTGATATTATTGTTGATTTTTTCTGTACACTCGACATCTATTGCATGTCTGTCCATCCTGAGAGAGGGATCCCTCCTCTGTTGCTCTTCCATTGTTCCATTTTTTTCCTGTTAAAGGGTTTTTTGGGGGAGTTTTTCCTCATCTGAGTCAAGGGTCTAAGGACAGATGGTGTCGTATGCTGTACAGATTGTAAAGCCCCTTGAGGCAAATTGTGATTGTGATACTGGGCTATATAAATAAAATTGACTTGACTTGACTTGACAAACAAAAAGTGAGCCCTGCTGAGAGCGATCTGCTCTCACAGATCTGTTCTCACAATCAGTAAACAAAAGTGTTGCTTTAACAAAGTTTGAGCTGACAAATGCACTTTTTGGATATCTCAAACTTCTCTATGCACTTTTCCAAACTAGGTTATCAGTGGTCTGAACAAGCACATAATGTTCAGCTCAATACCGTAAAATGGTTCAGCCAGGCAATCTGACTAAAACATATTTCATATTCTAAACCTTTGTGAAATTTAAAAGCTATTTTTCAAATAGGAACAATAATCCAGGCTTGCCAGCCTTTCGTGAATACTGTTAGATAGATTTATGTTGAAGAATTGAACATTATGAAGCAGCTTAAACATTTTTTAAACAAAAAAGTATATATAATTAAAATGTTGTGTCAAAATAATCAGGCTCTGCTTAAATATTTAACACTGCAACATATGAATTATGACCAACACTGAAATGATAAACAGAAGTTGTTAACATGGAGCTGAAACATTTTAGTGTTTTCCTGATTCTCTCATTTATTGTTCTTTGCAACTTTGCACATTCCCAAACCACATTAACTACTGACACATGTTTGAACAGTGCAAGAGCTTATTGAGGTCAGGGGTTCTTAAACCAAAAGCAGAAATCAGTTTTACATGTATTGATATATATCATTATATTATGGTGTAAACTGTGAAATCATAATGCCCTCCATAGTAATGATAATCTAATAAAATGATAAAATGCTGTATTAGTTTCTGTATTATTAGTACACTAAATCTGAATCTGAACATCGCATTTGGTTTCACTGAAAGAGACAGTAGTGGAAATTTCAATCCATGGTCTGTCCATGATACTTTTCTGTCCTCAGTGCATGTTTTTTGTGTCATTATCTCTCCCCTCCCTTTCTTTCTTTGACCGCACCAACCATTCTTGTGTGCTGCACTCTTTCCACTTTCCATCTTTGCTGAAAGAAATAATAATCAACTGAAACCTTATTTTTACAACAGTGTTCACTGTGAGGGCTCATCCAGAAGAGACAGGGGGCAGACCTCTGGGAGAAGCTCAGAGTAGAACTGCTGCTCCTTTGCACTAAAAGGAGCCAGTTGAGTTGGTTCAGGTGTCTGACTGAGATGACCACTGGATGCCTCCCTATGGAGGTCCTCAAGGCATGGGGCGGATCCAGAACACGCTAGGAGGCATTGCATATCTCATCTGGCCTGGGAACACCTTGGGATGTCCCAGAAGGAGCTGGAAGAAGTAACTATAGGCCTCTGAGCTACTTTGCTTAGCCTCCTACCACTTTGACCTGGACCTGTGTAATAGACAGAAATGGATGGATGGATAGACCATGGAGGTAGAGTCATTTCTCATGGATCACCTGGAGAGAGATGGAAGGCTGCATGGATACGTGGATTAAAGTACATCCTTAACGGCACATTATTTTCAGTCCTGTACAAGGAAAAGGCACATTTGATAGAAATGACTTCCATGACATCCTGGACAAATTCAAGGCCATGACAATACTGAGATACTCAGTCACCTCTGTAGTGTTAGGACTAGAGTTCACTTGTTTTCAGTTAACAAAATGCTGTGAGCTTCCTCTCACCAAGCTGCTATAAAACCAATCACTGCTCAGACAAGACCAAGCAGACATCAATCACGTTTGTCGCTGTTTTCTACAAAGTGCGGCCAAACCTGAGGCTTTTTTCATTTTTCATCTACACACTTGAAGCAGAACAAAGGAAACAAATGGATGGGACCAAATCTCTGTAACTTTCACATGAAATCCCTGAGAGCCTTTTGAAATGTGATGCTGCTGGAGATACTGTATGTACGCTGCACAATCTGATTTAAGTCTATGCCAAGTGAGTTGCTGAGGAGAGGCAAGATGATCTCTACAGCTAGCTGGAGCAAACAAACAGAATTTCATTTTATACCAAAATTTAACTGACAACCTTTTTCTCAAGTAACTTTGACGACGCTGTCAATCAACAGTTTTGTTTATTATGTTCACCACAGAAAAAACTTTATAACTTTAAGTTAAAAGTGTTCACATAGTTCAGGTTCAAGTTCAAGTTTTATTTTTCACATATAATCATACAGGATATAATTATAGTGAAATGTGTGACTGTTAACTCCTTCAATTACGCAATAATTTTTTTTTTAAAAAGTGTAAATTAGAATAAGAATAAAGAATAGAAATACGTAATAAATAATTATGTTAACTACAGTAGTAACTTGAATAATAAAGTAAGTAAAAATGAAAAATTGTTTTAGGGCAATCTTAGGCAGTGTCCTCAGTCAGGATCCTAGTGGCCTGAGGGTAGGAGCTCTTCCTGAGCCTCTCAGTGCTGGCCTGGCATATCCGGTATCTTCTCCTTGCCCGCAGCATAAGACAATAACTTGTGGTAGATAATAACTTGTGGTAGAACATTTTTATAATATAATTTAATAATAAATATAATAGTGCATTCAAATCTAAAAAAAGTTATCATGTGAGTCTTCTGGCCACAGGGTGGCATTTTTTACCCAGCATCCATTCCTCAGGGAGGGTATGGGCAGTATCTAGACTTGACTGCAGTCTGAACACTACATATGTAGTTTATCTTTTATGCTAATATAATGGGTTAAAAGGGGAGACTTCATCACTTCCAAAAAGTAAATTTGCAGTGAGACCAGCAGTACAGCAATGATGAAGCTTAACACTGTGCATAAGCATTTCCACCTGTGAATGACTGTATAAGTGGAGCAGGTTTTGTGAAGGAAATGTATAATACTAGTTTAAGCTGTTTATTCCTCAGGGTGTTTTGATATTTATGCCAAAGATTATATTATGAAGTTACTTGTTCTGCACAACACAGCGCTCCTCTAAAGAATATTTGAAGATATTTCCACTTCCACTCCACCAACCAGGGTCAAAGTCCCTCCCCTGCAGTACTGTTTAGCTGATTAGTTGATAAGCAACAGCTCAGTTCATGTGAGTTTAGAGGCTGTTTAACATCCGATCGCAGCTGCACAGGACTTGCAATCAGCTTACTGGAGAAGGTGAGAGCAGTCTTTCAGACCTGAACAATGAGACTATTGTTATTCAACATAACAATAAAGAGACCTATTTTTGTGCCAGCTGTGTTCTGCTGATTGTCCCCCTGAAAAGAAACAGGTCCCTTGGCATGCAGGGACACATTCTGTACCTGTAAACTGATCTACTTCCTCAAGCTTTCAGAAATATTCCTTTGAGTTTTAAACTATTCAATGATATGAAATACATTGCAGTGCTTAAATAAGTGTTCTTAAGAAGTTACAAATGCTTAAAACTTAACTTTGCTGAAAAGAACCCTGATTTACTCTGAGTGTAGAAGTGAAGAGACAAGAGAAATCCTTCACTCTGTTTCATCTACTCATTCAATTCTCTGGTCTATTAAAGTAAGAGTTAAAAGCTGCTGCATGCTGCAGTGTTATTCTGGATATCTATCAGTGTTAACATTCTCCGAAGCTGTGTCTCATGAAAACGGTATTATAAACAGAAAGTAGTTATACTATTGATGAATACAGAGTTTTGTTTTGCAGGCCTACAAGTACAGAGTACTCTAGTACAGAGGCACTGCTGGAAGGATTGTCATAGATCTATGGGATGTTATAGGATACAGGATGTTTATAATATTGATATAACATTTACAGAGTTTATTATAATTGTAGACTTTGCATGTGCAATGTCAAGACTATTTTCTGAAGTGGTCATCCAGCCTTATTTGATGATAAAAATACTGGTGGATGTTGGTTTTAGGAAAAGCCCGAAACTGATAATATTTACCAAACTTACATCTGTAACATGTGTTGGTGGATTTCTGAAACACTTGATAGCCATGCAAGCAGGATGGGTCTATGGATGGCAATGTCAGTCAGCTGGTCCACTTCTTTGATTCAGACTGAAATATCTCAGAAACTACTGGGTGGATTGCCATGAAATGTTGTTCAGAAATTACACATCTCTGATTCTTTTCCTACACAAGTGCTCAGCAATGGTTCGACGTGTGGCAGTGGTTGGAGCAGGCAGTTCTGGTCTGGCCTGTATCAAGACCTGTGTTGATGAGGGCCTGGAGCCTGTCTGTTTTGAAAGCAGTGATGACATTGGCGGTCTTTGGAGATTTAAGGTGAGTGGGGGCATTGTTTTAAAGAGCATCCCACATATTGATCTTGTTGCCAGTTCAGGATTTGTTGTATGATGCTGTATGGCCAAAGAGCTTTCCACCTCATCTAGAATGGGCCTTGCATTTATGATATTTGAGCAAAGATTGTGTGCTTGTGTACAACAAATTTTAAACAGTAAAATGTCCAGTATGTCTTGTGCTGTCTTCCTTTGTTTCCACAGGAGTCACCTGAGCCAGAGCGATCCAGCATCTATCGCTCCTTGGTGGTCAACACCTCCAAAGAGATGATGTGTTTCAGCGATTTTCCCATGCCCGCTGACTATCCAAACTACATGCACAACTCCCAGCTGCTGCAGTACTTCAGGCTCTACGCTGAGCACTTCCACCTGCTCAAATACATTCATTTCCAGGTTATTATATCCACTGTCTTTTCACAAGTTTCTACAACATACTACGTAAAGTCAAAGTTATTGATGTGTGTGTGTATTACATGCTTCAGACCACAGTAAGGAGTGTTACACAAAGGCCGGATTTCTCTCTGTCCGGTCAGTGGGACATAGTGACCATTAACAGGGATGGAGAGGAAAAGAGACACGTCTTTGATGCAGTTCTGGTGTGTTCAGGCCACTTCACCCATCCAGCCTTACCCCTGTCAAGCTTTCCAGGTCGGTAAACAGATACATATCACTTTTCAAACATTTCACAGAATTTGATGAGGAATAAAGTGGGTTAATTTACTTTACATCTGCACATTCTTGCAAGAAACTCTTATTTTCACTTGATCTGTTACATCATCTGTATCTTTCCAGGACATGAGATGTTTTCTGGCAGGTGTTTTCACAGCTGGGAATATAAAGATGCAGATGCCTGCAGAGGAAAGAGGGTGGTGGTGGTTGGCATTGGCAATTCTGGAGGAGACATTGCAGTAGAGATTAGTAGATCTGCAGAGAAGGTAAGACAGAAGAAGAATAGCTTCGCTGTTGTTTGGCAGAGAACCGTGAGACAGAAGACAAATGTTTTCAACCACTCAGACCAGTTAAACAGGTGTGAAACGAGTAAATGTCTTGACTCATACATCAGCAGGGTTTCTATAGGAAAAGGTTGCTGACATGAAATATTACACAATATTTTTAACATGTCCCATTACTTTTGTATGCTTGCAAGAATGCGACACCGATAGAATATGTATGTTCTCATGTATTCACACAGAGTCCTCTTACTCTTTCTGACAGACATTTCTCAGCACACGGAAGGGGGCCTGGGTGATGGGCAGGATGTCCAGTAATGGTCTTCCCCTGGACATGACATTTATCACCAGGCTCAACAACATCCTCACACTGCTTCTTCCCAAGACTCTGGTCAACTGGGCAGCAGAGAGAGCACTGAACCACAAATATGACCACAAACTGTATGGCCTGAAGCCCAGACACAGGTGACACATTTGGACCTGGATGGATACTTCTTTTGGTTCACTGGCAAACAGCTTCAAATATATTTTTTTCAGTGTTTGTTTTATTTATTCTATGATTGAGTCCCAATTCTTATTTTTTGACCAAAGAGATTACAGTTGTCTCATATTCATATGTTAATGATTAGTCTAACGCTGGGCAGCATAGCGACTCAGTGAACAACACTGTCAGCAATTTACTGTTAAGTGTGCACTTTGTCTCCCATGTTTATATTGGATTTTCTGCATGGGTTTGCTCAGAGCTCCTCCCCCCAAAGACATGTAGGTTACTCTTGCTATTTTCCTTGACCAAAGCCTTGGCTTCAAAACTGGTACTACACTGCGCCTGTACACTTTTGCTAATCAGTCTAGGTGGGTCAAATGTGAGGGTCAAGATTCTCCACAGCGATTAATAAAATATTCTTAAGCTAAATGATAAAAAATTAAGCATTTAGTGTACTTTTCAACTGATCACAAGTGAAAATTTAAAAAACATGTTTTACTGTTTTAATAAGACAAGAACAAGAGTCTATAGCCATGCTAGCGGCTCTGTGAAGCTATCTAGGCACAGTGGTGCTTTGAGCTAAACTCTAATGTCAGCCTGCCAGCATGCTCACAATGAGAATGCTAACATGCTGATGTTTAGCAGGTATAATATTTACCATGTTCACCATCTTAATTTAGTGTATTAGCTTGTCAACATTACCCAAACAAAGGTTGATGGGAATGTCATTGGTTGTGAAACTATTTAGTCATAAACTAAAGTATTGGACAAATTAACCTGATGATTTGCGTTCGTACGAGCATGGTGTCATCTCTGCAGACAATTGGCTATTAAGATGGTGTAATTTTGAATGTGACATCATCTTTGTAGCCAGAAAGGTTTGGTTGACACCGATCATTTCCTCTCTTTCCCAGACTCTGGGACAAAAGTCCTTTGATCAACGATGACCTTCCTGGTCGAATCCTTCAGGGAGCGCTTGTAATGAAACCCAATGTGAAAGGCTTCAAGGACTCTGGAGTTGTATTTGAAGATGGCACCATGGAGGAGGACATTGACGCTGTGGTCTTCTGTACAGGTTATAATGTAAACTTCCCATTCCTGCCTCCAGCTCTGTCTGAGGGGCCTCACGGAGAGTTGACATTGTACAAGTAAGTATGTGGGGTTTAGAGTTTTGCACAGCTATTATAGTATATAGTATTATGTAAAGATACTCTCCACCGGAAAGGGAATAAGCTTATTTTCCAAAATGTCAGACTATTCCTTTAATAGTTTTATTGAAATGCCTTTTTTTAAACTACTTTGACAGATAAATGTATAAATTCAGTTTTATTCATAGCTTGAATACAAAACAGTGGACATTTTAAAATAACATTTTATAGAGTTTTTAGTTAAGAGAAAATGAACCAATCATAATTACTTATTGATCTTGTCATGATCAGTCTGGCACAGAAGGGCTGATACTCCTGAAGGAATAGGCAGCCTACACAAAACAATGTAGACTGTATGTATTTTGCCTGTTTTGAGTGACAGATCATGTCTTTTTAGATATTAATATGTTAGCACTAGCATGTGTTATTGTATTATAATATTATAGTTTTAAAGGATCACCTCAGAGTTTTTTTCAAATTTCAGGAGACTGTTCCCTCCTTCTCTATTACAACCCACTCTAGCCGTCATGGGTCTTTTCCAGACAAAAGGACCAATCATGCCCATTGTGGAAATGCAGGCACGGTGGGCTGTTAAGGTCTTTGCCGGTAAACAATTGCAAGCTTTACATGTACACACACACACTCAGGATTGAGAAGCAAAATGTGTCAGTTGGCGTGTTTTATCTTCAAGGTTTGAGCCATCTTCCACCTGAGGAGAAAATGCATGAAGTCATTGAGTCTGAGAGGAAGAGAAACATGAAAAGGTAGACATAATTTTCACAATGATGTCCTTTTAGATGGTACTGACAGGTCATTAAAGTTCCTCCTGTAAAAAGCAGAATTTTAGGTAAAATATTTCTTGTTAATAATGACATGAATAAATCCACTTCTCAATTTTGCTTTCTAAGCTTTCGCTGCCCACGACAGACTGCTCTCCAGGTAGATTTTATCCCTTACCTGGATTTCATGGCTGAGGAGGTCAGTTCAGTTCAGCTCTATATAAATTGTGTTACCATTTGTACAGTATGTATAAAACACAAGCATCATGATAGACTTCCAATCACAGGTAGGGGTTCGACCAAGCTTCCTGAGGCTACTACTGGGAGATCCCGTGCTCTGGGTGAAGGTCTTCTTTGGTCCCTGCACTCCATATCAGTATCGTCTCACTGGGCCTGGACAGTGGGCCGGAGCCCGTCAGGCTATCCTCACTCAGTGGGAGCGGGTGGCTCAGCCTTTCAGAACCAGAGCGGTACCAGAACCAGAGAGGAGGCCATCTGTCCTCTTTTCTCCCTGGCTGCTCACATTTGGAGGAACCGTGATAATGGCTATGCTTCTGTCAAAAAATGAGATCGTTCCAGTCCTGCAGGGTGCAGCTCAGATTCTGCACAGGGGCAAGATTTTCCTAAGGGACTCCTGGTTCACTGGTTAACCACAATAACATGATTAAATCTGGGTCCAGTTTATACCATAGGATCCAAAATCCTATATGTTGCATTATGAAATAAAATGTAAGAATAGACACTGATTATAGATCCACCTTTAATATCTCAAAAAATGAGTACAAAGGTCTGAGGATTTCTGAAGTCATGTAATGTATTTCAGTCTTTTTATTTTGTGTGTGGTATGCAGTTTTCCACTTTTGATTTGTGTACAAATGTATATGTAATAATATGGGCTTATAAAATTGTGAAAGTAGTGCACTCTTCTGACAGGTGTGCCAGCTTCAAAGGTCAGAGTAACCTGCACACTACCATACAGCATGAAGAAAATATGTAGACAATATGTGTTCAAAAACTAAGAAGTCTAACAAAACATGATGTGGTGAAAGAAGATCACAGTGACATGGTTCAGACAAAGCGAGAACGTTCTTGTACGCAATTAGTAGGCGGATGTCTGTGAGTCACAGACTCTAGGATAGCATTTGCTGAAAAGAATTTTTAATAGAATATTTAATGTAATTAATTTAATTAAGTTTGTTAACTTTTTTTCTGTCCCCTTGTGGAATTATTTATCAAATGGGCTACAGTTCTTGACGTGGTTTATCTGATATGGATAAAATAACAGTTTTTTACTTATTTACAGTAGGTTTATGTTAAAGTGATTATTTTTCTCTCTCCCTCCTCTGTCAATCTGCTTCCCCTTCTGCCTCTCTCCCTCTCATCACCGTCGTACAGCATCGTCAAACGTAGACTGGGATTGTATTCTGCAATACCAGATACGGCTGATACAAGCTGAAACTTTAGTTGAGCTTTAGTTTGTGTTGTGGTTAAGTATCAATATTCCTGCTAGTATTAGACGACCAATACTAGTTTTGTTGTAGCCTGATATATGATAGCAAATTTTACAATGCTGTGATGTGAACACAGTGTTAGCTATCGTTAGCTATCGTTAGCCGGTCATCCAGCAGGACGCCTGCCCGGTTCTCCACTGGTTCTCCTCACACCACAACTCAATTTCCCTCCTATGGCTGTTATGGCCTTTTTCTAATCCTGGTCTGTTCCTGGTCTCCTGGACACTAAACAGGCTCATACTTATAAGGCTGTGGTCTGTCATATGTGTGTGAATATATATATTTACAACATCTTTAGTGTCAAAACCAGCGTTGGGATCAGGGGCGTTTCTGGTTGTTGACAAGGTCTGGGGCTAAGCCTTGACCGGCTGGGGCAGAGGTCCAGGGGTGTGCACGCACGGTGCAGGAGCCAAATATTTGGGTCCCTGCTGTCCTAAATTTTATTTAATTTTAGTGCATTGTATGACTACTGCAAACATTACTTAAGTTAAAATTTAATTTTTAATTGCTCTGAACAAAATGGACATCTGCAGGGCTGAGAATTCTCAAACCTATGGCACCAGTTTAATTGCTACTTTACTTTTTTATTCTGTTTTTACATTTTTATTTCATTGCTGTAATGTTTGCTGTAATCTTCCTCTTGCCAGTCTGGTCTCTCCCTTCTTGGTAAAAAAAAAAGTCATATATCCATCTATAAAGCAATATACATTGAAATTGAATGGCCTGCACATTGAACAAGCAGGAGGTAAACGATGCAGCAGCTAACATTAGCTAGCTGGCTAATTATCAGATATATCCAGACAACGCTGTTACCCTACGCTAATTAGCTTGTTGACATGTACCAGTAACATTAACTTAGCCATGTTCTCCGGCCAAAGAGGGCTGCAGATGGACTGACTGAGCTTGTATACCACCGCTATACCATATATCGCGTTTCAGCTCAATTATTTAACTGTCCAACTGCGACTTTATTGTTTTGGTTCACTCTCACCACTCTCATAGTGCCGAAGCAGGCAACTGCTTACAATGAAAAAGCTCTGAAACCCCACTGTATACTACCTGCTCATCACCAAACAGCAGACAGACACAGTGACTAGCTGGTGAACATAGTGGAGCATTTAGCTTCTAAAGAGCCAGATATTTCCCTCAGGAGTTGGTAGAGACCACTGTAGAGACCAAAAACAGCTGTAATAGAGTGAATATTGCCAGGTGGCCAATACATTTATAAATATGCAATTGTTTGCTAAGAAGTTCGCTATATCAACCTAAACTGTGATAATGTGTCAATGCTATGATCACAACTTGTTTCTGCAGCCCTAAATTGGCCAAAAAATCTGTTATTGCAGGTTTAAAATGAACATCCTTGCAATTTAGCCATTCCTAGAGCCTTACCTGTAGTGAAGTTTTAAATGTTTGACCTGAGGATGGCGCCAGAGGAAAGCTTAGCGGTATCCAAAGTATGAAATGGTCCAACATGTAAATTCTCAGTAAATTTCAACACAACCTGTTCTTTATATTTACATATATTGCTTTGGCGTAAGGAAAGCATAGGAAGTCTACAAAAACATCATCCTTTGGGGACCTTTATTATTCACTGGAAAATGTATAGAAATACTGTCATTAGCTTCGACCTTGTCATGGTTTAAATGTCAAAAATACAAATAAATACTGAACCATCTTTATTAAAGTCAACAACTTATCTGACAAGTCAGTAGTTAAGTGAGAGGATGCCTGTTAGTCGATGTGATTTATGTTTCAATGCTCTTGCTTCATGTGCAGGACCCCTGTCCCAGTTATAATCTAGGGAGAGGAAGTGGAGAGGGTGGACTCATACAAGTACCTTGGAGTCCAAATCAATAAACTGGACTGGTTGCATAACACCGACCCCCTCTTCAGGAAAGGACAGAGCAGACTGTTCTTCCTGAGGAGACTCCGATCCTTCAGTGTGTGCACCAGGCTACTGAGGATCTTCTACAGGTCTGCACTGTTCTTGGCTGTGGTGTGCCGGGGTGGTGGCATCAGGGCTGTTGAGGCCAGCAAACTGAACAAGCTGGTGAGGAAGGCCAGCTCTGTGGTTGGGCTGGAACAGGACAGTCTTGAGTCGGTGGCAGAGAGGAGGATGAAGGACAAAATCAAAGCCATCCTAGACCACTCCTCTCATCCTCTCCATGACGAGCTGTGGCAGATGGGCAGCTCATTCAGCCACCGGATCATCCCACCCAGGTGCAAAGTGGAGAGCTTCTGGCACTCATTTGTACCTGCTGCCATCAGACTGTACAACAGTAGTGGGGACCACAGTCTATACCACACAACCCTCACAGATGGTTCACTCGAGACACTTACCTCACCTCTCCCTCTCTGCTGGACTGTTGGACTGATTTATACTTTGCTACATTTGTTAATTTGACCTTGACCATGTCCCAGTCCCAGGAAACGGATCGGGGCAAACCCGTCTGAAATATATTTAAGATTTTATACTATGTTATAACAATACTACCGTATGTTATATTGCTGTACTTATACTACTATACTATGTTATATTGCTGCACTATACTATACAATATGTTATACTACATCACTTAATTTCACCTTATACTATATCTCATACTATATTGTAGTACTGGTACTATTATTGTTACTATGCCCCATGTTATTTAGTATGTCAGTTGAGATAATTACAGTATAAACGATAATTTGTTATGGTAATGTTACCTTACTACCGGAACTACGTAGGTGGCAGTTATTTCCTGGTTCCGCTTTGTACATGTTGTTGTGTTGTGTGATCGTTCGCTGGCTCTGGTGTGGACTTGAAAAGTTCGTCTGCACTGGAGTTAGAGCGTTCTACAGACTGTACAGATATTTGCCATTCTCGACAGTGAAGGGAGATAAACGTTACATTCCTTGTCCTGAGTAATCCTTCCTCCTGCAAGTATACATCTCAATATTCTTTGTTAGTTGAAGCTAACTATATTATTGTATTATATTATATGATATCATGATTACATTACATTGACCTGCTTCATATTCTATATTATACTTCTGTGACATCTATATTAATACAGACAAATTAGGTTCCATTATTACTTAATCATATCATATATTAGTCTGGTGTTGCTGTTTACATAGACATGTTGATTCTGCTGCTATTAATCACACTACTGTAATTTTACCTTGTAATCTTTGTCTCCAAATGCTTGTGTATAGTTTCTATTTTGTATTCCTTTTTATTCTAGTCTTTGACATCACTTATTTTATTGCTGTAATTGTGCTGCTTCAACAACCGAATTTCCCCACTGGGGATCAATAAAGGTTTATCTTATCTTAATTATAAGGAAGCCTCACATGAGGAAGATGTAAAGGTTTCACCTGAACACGAGATGAGATGAGCCAGCTGGTAAGGATCACAACAGTATTCACCTTAAAAATCCTGCAAGCAGAACAGTAGTAGGAGTATAACCGTTGATATAAGGAGTGCCTGACGTAAGACGTGAGTACACACTGAGTGGAAATTTAATTAAGTACACTTGTCTAGTACAGCGTGGGAGCCACTGTTGCTTTGGGAGTGACATTTTCTTTCCTTGAAAACAGAGATGCGACCTACCCTCATTGATATAAATGGGGTGGACAAAATAACAGAAACACCTCTCAGTATAATGTAATGCTATTCAACAGCACCACAAACTGCAGCCTCCAAAATGAGAAAAACTGAACATTTTAACCTTCATAAAGGCAGGATTTATTGCAGGACTGTTGTATTACATTAGTTTTAGCTCGGTGTAGTTAATGAACTCACTGAGTGTATATAGCCATCCAGCAAGGCCGTAATTATAATACTGGGAAGACACATCCCCCCAGTATTCAATATATGTTCAAAATGTCCCTCCAGTATATTGATATAAAAAAATATAAATAATAAAGAAAAATGCTATGCTATGACAGGCAACCACACACCAGCATCTGAAATAATCATTGGCAAACATAATCATAATCATAACTAAACTTCAAGATATAATCTCGAAGATTTTCATTTCAATAAATGTCTGTTAGGTTGCTATCTATCACCGAATGATGCAACACAATGGTGACTGAGCCTATGGCCCACTGATGAAAGCCCTTGCATTTGCAGTATTACGACCCGGAAAAATCACAAGCAGCGCACAGTTAGGCTTTTAACAAGGCTTTTAACGCAACAGACTCGCGTGGTTTGTCCAAGTGGTGTTGCCATACCCCAGCAGAAGACGTTGCTTGACTGCTGTGCCTCGGTACAATTAATATCAAACACTGTACTGTTTCTGTATTTTATTACCTTCAAATGTATTAAAAAGTGGAAAACTAGAATGTAATATGAGTGTTATGTAGGTTATATCTCTGTCGATTGTGATTGTAAATAAATAATGTTTTGCTAAAAAGTGTTATAATTGCATGGAGTGGATGGAAACCAACATTTTTGGTGAAAACGGACCACTTTGCGAGTGCTCATCAATCAACCATCACTAATGTTAGCTATCATAGCTAAGTAACCTGTAATGACTCCCGAACCACAGACCGCAGTGACTCCTGGACCACGAGCTGCAGAGTCTTCCAAACCAATGCCTGTAGAGACTCCCGGACCACACCTGAAAAGTAACAGCCTGCAGTGACAGTCAAACCACAGTAGGCTGCTGATGTGAAAACCAGTGATGAGTTGGAGATCTACCTTGAGATGACCCAGCAGGGTCTGATTCAGATTCCTGAGCTGGAGCTACTGTACATTGGCTCATTAGTAAGAAAGAGGAGAAAATATCCACACCGGTGAGAGAAAAGGTGGCCTTGGTCAACAAAGTAGAGCAGTTGAAAGAACTGCTCGAGAATAAAACGGCTGAGGCAAACCACGATTTAGTGGTCTTCATGGTTGAGCTTTCCAAACAGGGAAAGATGGAAAGGGATGCTGTCCTTAAAATTGAAAAACTAGGGGGAAGCTCTCAAAACTGAAAAAGAGAAGCGGAAGAGGCAGAGTCATGCCTGGCCCAACACATAGAGGAAACCTCCAGAGTGAAGGCTGCACTGACCCAGGTGGACAAGGACCCAGAGAACAAGAGACACCAGTGGGAGAAGGACAGGTCCCGTCTCCTGGCCAAGCAGATGGAGGCAACCTCCAGGGTGAAGGAAGCATTGAGCCAGGAACAGGAGGACCTGGATAATGAGAGACACCAGTGGTACAAAGAAAAGTCCTGTCTCCTGGAGTCTATCAGAGTCATCAAGCAGACCCTTGAGGAGAAGGAAGGAGAGAGAACAAAATCCAGTGGTGGCTTGATGGAGAGACTGAAGTATCAGGAAAATCAGATGGAGGAGGTTCAGAAAACAACAAAGAAGAGATCTCTGAGGAGAAGATTTCTCCAGGTCTTTAAAAGAACCGTAAGAACTAAGGCTGGACTCGAACATACAACTATTTGGATATTTGTTCGTTGGGTAGGTATTCGATTTTGTATTTTGGGATTTGGATCTTCGTTTGTTTTTTTTTTGTTGACTGATTCACGATGTCTACTCATGCACTGAGTAACATGTGTTAAGGAAGGTGGCCTTGTGGGTGACATATGCATGTGACATGTAGTCTGGTAGGTTTATTATGGGAAGTGAGTCTCTCTATGTGTAGAAAAAGTACCTGTATGTGCAGCAGACACCGTGAAGCGCATGCTTCCATCGGTTGTTAAGTTAACGTTACAGTAGTCAGCAGAAAGTGTCCCGATAAGTTCAGGTTTAAGTTAAGTGCACAGACTTCTTCTGGTCAGGGGTCCAGATTAAATAGTTCAAGTCTGACACTTTTTGGGCCACTGTATAAGGGCCAGAGAACTTGGCCTGGAAAGGAGAGCCAACTAAAGGCAGAAGTGCCAGAACTTGATCACCGGGACTAAATTCAAGGTGTTCTGCACGCCGGTAATAGAGACTTTTCATCTTGTCCTGAGCTGCCTACAGATTTTCTCTTGCCATTTTATTTGCCCGGTATAGCCGCTGTCTGAAACCATTTACATAATCTAGTTTAAGTTTTCTGGGGCCTCCTGGGCCTGCCAATCACTGTGTAGGGAGGTTAAAGGGCTTCAAACTGTGTGACCAAAGACCAGGTCATTAGTACTAAAGCCCAAACTCTCTTGGGACACCTCCCTGGCAGCTAACATCAGCCACTGTAAGCCCTCCTCCCAGTCACGGTCCAACTCGGTGCAATATGCACAGAGAGGGGACTTCAAGGTTCGATGAAACTAGAGCTCCCTGGCTCTGAGCATGGTAAGCACTGGACTGAGAATGTTTGATATTTAACTGCTTTAACACTTTTGCAAAAAACTTTGAACAGAAGTTAGACCCCTGATCAGACTGAATAATACTCGGGATGCCAAAAATAAACATGAACTGTGTCAGAGCTTTCACAACTTACTTGGTGGTGATGTTTCAGAGGGCGTAGGCAGCAGGATATAGTGTAGCCTGACACATCACTGTAAGCAAAAAATCATTACCAGCTTTGGAGTGTGGCAAAGGACCAACACAGTCAATAATCAGATGCTCAAACGGGTGTTCAACAGCTGGAATGGAATACAGAGGGTACAGCTTAATTACCTGGTTTGGTTTTCCAGTCAACTGGCAGGTGTTTTAATAAGTTAGTTAGTTAGTTAGTTAGTTATTAAGTTTTAATAAAATAAAAATAAAATAAAAATAAAATTTCAAATAAGGCCAGTAAAGATGTTGCAGAACTCGATCATAGGTTTTTCTTACATCCTAAATTACCTGCAACGCCATCATGAGCAGTCTGAAGTACAGTGAGTCTTAACGTAGAGGGCAAAACAATTTGCACAATTTCATCCCCCACAAAACAGTCCCCCCCGGGGAACCCATTTTCTCACCAACAGGCTGTCTTTGAGAAAATAACTACGGCACTCTCCACCTCATCATCGGGAATAGCCTGGCTATACAGAGCCCGAAGTGTAGGGTCACCTCTTTGCTCTTTCACAAGGTTGCTGTTTCACAAGCAGCACACCAGCGGTTAAAATGAGTGGCTAAATCGTGAGCAAATTCGGTGTGGGACTGCTTCAGAAAAGACTTACTAGACTTGGTGACTACTATACGAAATCCATGGTCAAGTATACGAGTGAGGACAGCAGCTTTAACCAATGGGTAACTACCACTATCCGTAACACTCAAGGCTGAGAAAGCCTCCTGGGCCTTGCCAGTGAGCACACACTGAAGGATTAGGGTGCGTTCAGTGTCAGACCATTTTAGTGCCTCTGCTAAGTGCTCAAACAACACAAAGAAAATGTTGGGGTCCCTTTCATTAAACTTTGGAACTAACCATAAATTGACAGCGGAGTAGGAGGAAGCAATATTGGCTCTTCAGCCTTCTGTGGCTCAGCCTGAAGCTTTCCTTGACTTATAAGCTCCAACTTATAGCGCTCCAACTCTAACCTGTGTTTTTCCTGCATATGAGCTAGTTCAACCTCCCGAAGACGGGCATCTTGTCTTTTCTAACCCCAGAGCATTCTGTTGTTCTTGTTGCAGTTGTAGCAGGAGAAGCTGCATCTGTTGCTCAAATGTCAAACCAGCCCCAAGCCCGGTCAGAACAGAAGCTATGTTAGACACTTTACCTGACACACTTACCCTGGGAGAAGCTACCTCAGAAAACCTAGCCTCTTCTAGAGGCACACTTGCACTCTCTGCAAGGACAGACAAAACCTTTTTCTCCACCAAGTGGGCCTTTAATGTGGCCAACAATTAATCTTTATTTAACTTCTTAGGAAGCTCAACACTGTTAACACTGGATAAATGAAGCACAGAACCCAGTGACCCGGTTAACTTTCAGCACGCTGAAAATCACCTAGGCAGTCATGGAAGTGCACCCGAGCAACTGCTCTAACCACTTACTGCACAAAAACAACAAACTAAAACAAAACAAGACTAGGCCAAATTTAGTATATATGGCTGGACTGTGTATGGTTAATGTGCTGTAGTGTGGCCAAATTGTTACAGGCATAATGTGAATTCCTGGATACTAAATGTTCATCTGCAATTTTCTTAATATTTGTTCTTAAAGTGTACTGAGGTTGCATCACATGACATGGTAAGCTATGTTTGACTGAAAAAATGTTATAAATGTTATAAATTTTGAGAATCGTTCATAAATTCAAAAACTATTTAGCGCTTTGCTAGTGCTACCTTCCTATGTGAGAGCTCTGATTAACAAATGTATTCTTTGATTTTGAAACAGAAGTCTTATGTTGTTATTTGCCTTTCTGAGGCTATTGCAGGGTTCAATCAATGAATGAATCACAATTTAGCTAAAAAATCTAATTTTAAGCTAAAAAAATCTGTGGTTTATGATGTGTTGAAAAGTACCATAGGGTGCATAATTTCTGCAGCAAAAAATAATAAAATTAATAAATTAAAATAAATAGTAAATTGATAAATATGCAGAGGTCATCTTTCAATGCTGTACAGAATCTGTGGCTGAATATTGCTATACTCAACAAACCACTAAAATCCTAAACACTCACTGAATGGATGTGACGATAGATCATCTGATTTAAGATTCTCAAGTCAAGATGATCTGAAATATAAATTCAATCTTTTGATCAGCTACTTCAATAACAGTGGTAGTACGAGGTAGTGTAACATTAATGTTTGTCAGCCACGTTAACTACACATTGCTGGGTCGACGGTGTCATATACCGTATTCTGAATATGTAAATACATAACGTTAAATATCTCCAGAACGCTGCAGCCAGAGACCGGAGAGCATACAGTTACCATTGTGCTGTTCCAATCAGCGCTCCAGTGCGATCATATCCCCTTCAAAGCTTTGTAATCCAGCCTTGAACTGCAGCGTCTTTTTGGAGACTTTGTAAAATAAATCCATAATGATAAATCCAACTCTGAATGTCTGTTGTGATTATTTATCAATTTTTCCGTGTTGAAAACAGCTATTGTTGTTGTTAGCCGTTGTTATTAGTAATCCCATGATGCCATGGGTTGAGTCTGTCGACCAATCAGAGGCTGTGTTTCTGACTGGAGTTACACAGTCCCAAACAGACTACCTGTGGGCTTTAGGTAGCCTATCTGGGACAATGTAACTCTCAATCAGATGAGCTGTTCCAACAAGTGGGCCGCGGCCGGCAAGTCGAATTTGTTTTCCCCATAGACTGTATATAAAGATGGACGACATGACAGCTCCCCAAAAGTGAAGCCAAAACATCTCGATCGCCCCCTGATGGCTGGTCCCAGTATAGGTCATAAGTCCCGCCCCCTCCATGTTAGCAGATGGGACATGGGCCAAACTAAAAAAAGTACACATTAAATAAATTTTCCCCAAAGATGGTTTCTGTCATTTTAGGTAGTTCTTATCACGCTGATGTTTGTTCAAGTGTTCATTTTTCTGATAAGTTTGGTGTTAATTAGTTATTTGATGCCATAAAAATGGGGTGAAACGTCATGATTGACAGCTGTCAATCACAGTAAAGTAGTCGCGGAGGCACCTGCAGACGTCTTTTCAGGAGTTGAAAGTAGAGTAGGAACATCGAGAGGAGATGTAACGGTAACTTTAGCAGGTGATCGTTAGTTAGCAGTCACTAATTATTGATTACTGATCGAGTCAGGCGGGTGTATGGGTNCAAGATGGCAGCGCCCATATCCGGGATATTTTGGCTTCACTTTTGTACAGTGGGAGGAAGTGGAGACGCGTCGTCCATCTTTATGTACAGTCTATGGTTTTCCCCCACAATTTTTCTTTGTGGGCCATCACGCCACTTTCACACTGCTGCCCATAGACGTTCCTTCCATGCACTACTGGCTTCGTTCCCGCCCGTCACCTGACATCCAACTGAGAATGTGTTTCACTGACTGAAGACCAATCTTTACAAATTAAAATTTTGATAAATAAACTAATGATGTTTGACAAGTCAATCGTAATGATTAATTAATGATATTTGTTTAGAATAATCTATGTCAAGTATGAGGGGGGAAGGTTAATGAAAAATTAAATTAGATGGTGGGTTTTTATTTTGTTTTAATTTTTAATTTTATTTTTTATGTGGCAGAAATGGGCTTCCATATATTTGTGAACCGCTCGGGTATTAAAGGGACGGAGACTAAAGAGAGCAACAGGATCATCAAGACAGACTAGGATGTTCACAGCGTAATGCCTACACTACGTAATCTGTGCTCTGAGAAGGACACAGTTGCACTTACAAGGTACTGTGATGATCTCCAGTTCAAATAGTTTACTTTATAGACATAACATCTACCATATTACAGTAAGCTTTGCATTTCACCAGCTACACTGTTAGTTTGCAGAAAAAGCAAATTTTTGGTTTGAGTTTGAGTATTTTATTTGGAAGGTCAGAAAGTTTAAAAAATCTTTAACCCTAGAATGCATAATGGGGGCCTTTTAGGCCCGCACTGTGATTTGTTTTTGTATATCTTGCCAATAAATGCATTTCTCTGCTTGATATTCCATTAATTCCTCAGCAATGTTGTTCTGAATGATCATCATTTTTAATTTTATAATTATATTATTTGGTTTTCGAAAAAAACAGGTTTAAGTATCNCTAAAAAGCCCCCCATTCATTTTCTCTGAGAATTCCATCAGAAGCTTTGATCTTTGCTGTGCCGCTGTCAGAAACTTATTAACTTTGATCAAAAACATACACAAACTCTACAAACTCTTCACCACTCTGCACTCTACACTTTCACACTTGAGCTTTGCTACTTCATGTAAAGGTAAGTTTTACTTTTTTTCACATTATATATTTGTTAGCATAAGAGTTTAGTCCCAAAAATGGGCCAGCAGTGTGAAGTGTAAATAGCTAGCTAGCTACTGTGGTATTAGCTTGCTACCTAGCTAGCTTAGCATAAAGGGATATCAGCTTGCAAATGACATGGAAATTGATGTTTCTCTGCCATAATGAACAAATATATACATGGAAAACATAACAAACACAAAGTTGTACCATAACTATATGCAGATAACTTGTGAGATTATGTATTTTACATGGCATGGTTGACTACATTAGTAGCTAAGAGAAATAGGTGTATTTATGTGGCTAGCTAGCTTCCAACCAATCATGATCAG
>NTHP01000015.1:1936518-1951755 GCA_003416845.1 Oplegnathus fasciatus
TATTACTGTGTAATTGCATCAGTAAGTAGTGTAACAACTAGTTGTACTAACAAAAGTATCCCCAACACTACCCTCACACTACATCCCACTATTACTGGTGTAATTACACAATAATAACATAATATAAAGTGTTACATATGCTGCGAGATATACTACAGAGATGGTGTTACAGCTACTGGATGAGGAAGGGATTGTTGATGTGAATGAAGAGTCTGAGTAATAATAAATAATACGTTGACTACACTCACATACTGTGACTGAAGTTTTCTTTAGTCATCCACTAAAGTTAATTAAAGATTAATAAAGTTGTCTATCTGAGCAGAGAAATGCTCTTTTCTCCTCCACATTTGGAGTTTATTTTAACGAAATTGAATATCTGCTGATTTGTCAATAGTATCAACAGTAACAGTGATGATGTTGATTTATTCTTTATTTTTCTATATCGTTTATTGTTTGTGTGAGATTGAGCACTTTGGTGGGAATTTTAGAGGTGCTTTATTTAATCTCATGTTGAAATAACACAACTTGCTTGCTACAGTCATCTGCCAGCATATTTGTTATCAAGAAGATCAGAAGTTATTGCTGAGAGGGAAAGTCCTGAGGTCATCAGATAACAGTTTCCAGCTTGTAAAAATATACACCATAAACTTTCAGTTTAGTATTTACAGTTACAGTTTAGTGACAAACATGAGACCACTGTCAAGTATTTTTTTCATTCTTTAAGAAGAACCTTTCATTTCTCTGTTGTAAACATATTATGAATATATTTTCATATGCAGTGCCCATTTTTATGCTCTTTTCTCTTTATTTATTTTTGCCATGTCGCACTTACTTGCTCCATTAATGGTTAAAATGTGCTGAACAATAAGGGCATGTCTGACTCATGTTGTAGGATCAATTACGTAGCCTTTATGTCTCTTGGTCTCATGATTTTTTTATGGCGTTGGGTGTTATGAGAGGCATTAAATCACGTCATCATCCGAACACGCCTACACACTCACTACACATTGAAAAGTTGAGTAATATTTAAACTTTAAGAGTGTGTGAGTGTTGATAACCCTTCATCAAGGAGAAATAGTCCAGAGTATGTCAGTCATTACCTGCAGCAGTGTAAGAGAGTGCATTTATAAATTAAAAATATGGTGAGTAAATGTGTTGCAAAAGTGTGCATCAAAATGAAGCAAATAAAACTCCAAGATACAGGAGATGTCAGTGGTGGAGAAAAGCAACAGCCAGACTGAGGCTGTCCAGTTTGGTGCAGTTAAAGTCAATTAGGTGTTTGACCATGGTCTGGTTCATTCAGGCTGGTGAGATCGCTTTCATTTGAATTCTGGTGTGAACTAAACAAGTGCAATGAGACTGCTGAAAGGGTCTCCATCTGCTTTAAAGTGAACTTGTTTGTGTTGAGAACACAAAACAGACCAACCCCATACAATTTTCAAACATAAATACTTTACACTTCAAATGCTTTTTTATTTTTGTCACTTGTGCCTAAATAAAAAGACCGGGATCGCTGGATGCATGGCTACACTACAATCAATCATAATACTAGATAACTTTGTCTTTATTCATAGTGGTCACTGTATCATTAACTCTGGTGGCATCTGAAATTGTATTCCCACCATAATGTATAGGTTATTTCAACATTTTTAAGGTATGAAATTTGAATCTGCGATTTCAGTTTAAGTCAGTTTATGAAGCTGAATATCCTCACAGAGAAAGTCAATCATCACAAGCACAATCACTCATCTCAAACAGCAGATATTTTGGCTTATCATAGCAGAAAAAGCACAGGTGGGACTTACAACATTAATGATGTCTTGCTGCTATTAAAACTTCTTCTGTGAAAAAGGTCTATTCAACTTTACTTTCACTCCACATTTTCTTCTGAAAAAAGTGTATGTAGAGCCATTGTTCTTTAAAATAAGACGAAACACTTTAATCTTGTTTAGTCCTTATCTGCGTCATACCCAAACTAATATAATTATCCTTGATTGACTCAAGCAACTTAAAAAGCCATCATTTATATGCAAATTAACAACTCAAAAGCAATGGGGTGTGATACACTCAACGTAAAACTGCTTCACATCACACTACAAAACATTTCCTCTTCCACCTTTCTTCTTATTCCAGTTCCAACCTCTGTATCAGACCAGAGTTCCAGCTGTCAGTTGTACTTCCTCTCCAGCATGGTTCAGAAGGTGGCAGTGATCGGTGCAGGGATTTCTGGTCTGACCAGCATCAAGGCCTGTTTGGATGAAGGTCTGGAGCCCACCTGCTTTGAGAGCAGCCATGACATTGGAGGTCTGTGGAGATTTAAGGTGAGGGTCATAGTCACAGTATTAGCTGTATGGCTACAGAACAATTTGAGAAAATGTGCCTGAAAATTATCTATGGGCTTATATCACATTTTCGCTGACTATGAATATCAAGCACAACCATGTAATCATTTTGACTCTTTTGATAACTTCTGTGAGATTTACCCTCATGTGCATACGGTAGCAGTGCCATATTATATTATTACGTATTACATTGTTCTATATGAACAACTAGTGCTGAAAAACTCATTTACTTCCATTATATTTGCATATGGAGGCCCCAAAGTCCTGACAGCAACATACTGAGTGAAAATTATTGTACCTCTTTATCTGACCATTTTTACGTCTGTCTTACATTGTCTGTCTGCAGGACGATCCAGAGCCTGGACGGGCCAACATCTATTTCTCTGTGATCCTCAACAGCTCCAAAGAAAGGATGGCCTTCAGTGACTTCCCTCCTCCAGCTGAGCTCCCCAACAACATGCACCACTCTGAGGTGCTGCAATATCTGCGTCTCTACGCTCAGGCCTTCAAACTGCTGCAGCACATGCGCTTCCAGGTTAGCGGTTTTTATATATAGTAGTAAGTGTGTCCCAGTTCAGGGGCTGCATCATCCAAAGGATGCTGCAATGCCGTGGCAAACTTTAATCCTTGTCAACTTATAGAGTCAAACTTTTTTTTTTTTACCAGGATGTTGGCATCGATTGTTTACATCCTGCAGTGGCTTTCTCACTGGCCTAGTTCAAGTGATATATTTACCAGAATTACCCACCTGACTGCAAATGCCTGGCCAATACACCATGGTCATTAGATATTTACTGACTTAATGAGTTGACTAGCATTGCTTGAAAGCTCCGTTAAACAGCTGAACAGCACACGATGGATTTGGGATACTGAAGGCTGCAAATGATACTCAGATTTTATCCTTTAAATTCAGGCAAAACAAAGGCTTCATTTCTTGGGCCCCATTTGCTGAAATAGCACTGGTCTTTTTGACCTATTATAACGTATTCAGTGTGGAAATTTGAGCTTCAAAGGATCTAGCCCCTGAATTAGGACACATCAGGAGGATTACCACATATAAACACATTTACCCATACCTTTATATTGTGTGTATGTGCCTGGTTGTGTGTGTGTCTCAGACTAGCGTGGTCAGTGTGAGGCAGAGACCGGATTTTGCAGCGACAGGCCAGTGGGAGGTGGAGACAGAGAGGAGAGAGGGTCAGAGGGAGACTCATGTTTTTGATGCAGTGATAGTTTGTACCGGACACTTCACCCAGCCTCATCTGCCACTCAGAGACTTCCCAGGTACCCGCAACATTTTCACTCATTTTCATTGGCTCTACAATAATGTCACACATTAGGAAACTTTTTTTACTCAAGTCTCTCTTGCAACAGAGATTTTTATCTCAGTGAGATCTCCTGATTAAGTAATGGTTATAATAATAATAAAACTGGTTTGCCTTGTATTTAAAATCCGGTATTGCTGCATGCAAAATGCCTGTTGCTTATGAGTCGGCATCTCAACTCTAACTAAACCACACCTAGAACAGTCATGTTTGAGTGTCTCAGTCTCACATCTGATAAATAATCAGTAATAATGCATTAAGTAAGTAGTGCAATGAGTGATGGATTGTTCTTTGATTCCCTGTTTCAGGTATTGAGAGCTTTGAAGGCAGATATTTCCACAGCTGGGATTACCACAACACTGAGGGTCTGCAGGGGAAAAGAGTGGTGGTGATTGGGATTGGGAGCTCTGGAGGTGATATTGCTGTGGATATCAGTAGAGTTGCTGAGAAGGTACAAAACTAAACTACATTTCTGTAGAGTTGTGTACATATTAATGATGCTTTTCACTGAACAGATACTGGAAATGTAAAAGATAATAAGGACAAGCATATTAACCCTCTCTGTGATGATCTAATACGCAGGTGTACCTCTGCACCAGGAGCGGAGCGTGGGTTGTGAGCCGTGTGGGACAGGGGGGGCTCCCAGTGGACATGTTAGGGACGTCCCGGATGGATATGATGCTTCAGAAGCTCTTCCCCTCATGGATCGCCAGGATGTCAGAAAAGAAAGTGAACAAAGTTTTTGATCATGGACTATATGGCCTTAAACCAAAACATGGGTAACAAAATTATATTTTAGTCACAAACAACATCAACTAATTGACCAATCCAGAGATCATTTTATGATACATGATGATTAGATGAAGCATCATAGTGAGAACTGGCTGCCCTTTACACCTGCGTGAATATGATTGCATGTTCCTAGTCAGCTAGTAGCCAATCAGCTGATGCAACGCCACTTAAATTCTGTGCCTGAACAAACACAGCGCTCTATAAAAAAAAAATACACTTGTTTCACTGACACCGTGTGGTTTATGTTGTCAGCATTTCAGTCTGGTGACATTTCTTAAGAAAAATACAGACATTCTTATGATGCCTGTCATGGAGTTTGCAGACAAGCAGCTGCTCATATTATAGATTGTTTAGTATAAGCTGTGGGGAAAAAAAGATTAATTGTTCATGACAGAGGAAAATATATTAGTGTGTCTTTTTTCATTCTATTAAACAACAAGTCACGGCCAGTTTTGACAGTAATGATGAAAGTTTCCCAAATGGGTCTAGCCTATCAGAGAACTAAACTAATCATACATTTAGCCACTCCTTCTCAACTTGTAAAATCAAACATTTTAGATTTCCATTGCTTTAATTTATACATTCAGGTTTCTTTGCCTCCGGGCCACTCCTCGTACAGTATCCAGGGTTCACTTAAGCAGCTCTGATGTTCTGTTGGCAGGATTTTTGCGCAGAATGCTGTCGTGAACGATGAGCTGCCAGCTCGGATCATCTCAGGTCGTGTTCAGGTGAAACCAAATGTGAAAGAGTTCTGTGGTTCCAGTGTGGTCTTTGTCGATGGGAGCATCCTAGACAAGGTGTGTAGTACAGTATTATTAGTACAGTAACATTTCTTAGTCCGTAACTCAACACAAATATCAGGTCTGTACCATATAGGACAATATTGTTTCACTTGATCCTGTCATTCAACAGATTACTTTTTTGGACTTTGCCCCTTTTTTTCTCTATTAAGATAAGATAAAGTAAATTACCACCATTATCAGTGATTAAATCGTTTAAATATGTGTATGTGTGTTCCATACAGGTGGATGTAGTGGTGTTTGCCACTGGGTACAATTACAGCTTCCCCTTCCTGCCCTCAGCTATGCAGATTAAAAGTGGTCACAGGCTACGTCTGTACAAGCATGTGTTCCCTCCTGCACTGACACAGCCTACGCTGGCAGTGGTGGGCTTTGTCCACGGCCTTGGATCCATCACCCCACTGGCTGAGATGCAGGCCCGCTGGGCTACAAGAGTGTTTAAAGGTAACATGAAGTATATTTTTACTCACCCATTCACCTCTATATACAGATTTAATTTGATACTTAAGTATGGTGGCCCTGAGAGCTGAACACACTGCAACTTCAGAAAACAACTGCAAATAGACAAAACACAAGCAAATTAAACCACATGCTCAGCATTTTTGTAAATGTGTTTTGAGCTCTCAGGGCCACCATACCTAAGGCTCTCTCTGCTAAAAGTTAAGACTTGTCTGACTTTATTTGCTATCAAAGTACATATACACAATAAGCTTTAAAATGCTAGTAAAAGCGACACACCTACTGTAATACAGTATGTGACAAAGAAATGTTGCAATGGAAAGTAAGGCTGTGTGGTGTGAAAGATTTAAAATGCCTAAATTAAAACAAATCAAACAAAGAAATTTAGTGAAATACAACACCCTGTGTTATATGTATTTTTTATGAATGCATTGTGCACTGTGTCAGACTAATAAAAAATCTGACACAAAAAGGACAATTACTTAGCCCTTTGTCTTTAGTAAGTGAGTGAACTGTTTTTCATTGTGACATGAATTTCCCATGCCACACTGAAAGAAAATCACAACACTGACAAAAAGCAAATTAATTTCAGTGTTGTCCGAAGAGGACGGCATGGACCTAAATGCAAAGTGGTCTTTAGTTGCCATAAAGAGGTGCAAGGGAGCTTTTTCTTTTTTGAGATGGAGACACAACATCAATGCTAAAATAAAAAACAGTCAATCCAATCACAGCTTTGGAGGCAAAACCATGGATGGAGCTTATCGGCACTGACACAAGCTGATGGCAGCCATAACAGACAGCCTTTCACATTAATATAGATTCCTGTGGGCAGGCTGGAGGGACAGTTTTGGTTGAAGGGCTGAATGTGGGACTGAATGATGGATACATTTTGCAGTGCAAAGCTTTACTACTACTGATGAAAGCAGAACATCTACTGTGGAAGGCAGACTTTTTGCTAATCAAATAAATAGCCTACAGGTACAAAAGGACACTCTGCAGGTATCTTCTTACAGTCGTTTTCTGAAATTACCAAAAGTGAAAGTTATATCAAAAAAGTCATCTCAAAATCTTTTTAGTGACAGTCTCTCTCCTTGGAGAAGCCACAAACGTTTTATTGCCACCTTTAAGTCAGGACACCTGTTAGCATTAATTAGCTTAGTTGTCAACACTTACATGTCTGTTTGTACAGCAGCACAATCATCCCTTAAAACTGCAGACAGTCAACACTGAAATGTTTTCTGTGTTGTGATTTGAATTTAATGTAGCGTGAAAAATTGATGTCATAATGAAAAACGATTAATTCAGTTATTAGAGACAAAAAAACAAATAATTGTCTTTAACATGTGTTTTTCATTTAATTCTGACAGTAAATACGTACATAAAAAGGAAATGCATATAACAATGTGTGTTGTATTTCATTTTATTTCTTTGTTACATTTGTTTTTATTTAAGCATTTTAAATCTTCCATAATGTTCAGGTCTGAGGGTTTCACTTCAATGCGACTGACTCAGGTATTAGTTTATGACTGATTCACCCAAATTCTCCCAAGGTTTAACAAATTTACCATCTGAGGAAACCATGCTAGAGGAAATTGAGAAGGACACAGCAACCATGCATCAGAGGTAAGACATAAAGCATTTATAAAGTTGAATAATGTGTTAAATTTGTCATGATCTTGATGTGACAGAATTAAATGAATCCACCACATTCCAGTAAAATGGTGACTACATCATACATCACAGCATACTTATAATGCCCCCTACCACGAGAAAACATGACCCTCTTTCATGTAACTGTAGGAAAACAAGAATGTAACATCAATATGTTAATGAGGACTTGGGTTTACTGCTCTCCGTCAACTTTGTCAGATACAGGAGCCATAAAATTCAAATTTTAGCAAAGGGAAAGGAACCTTGAGAGGAGCTGAGGTCGAACAAGAAAGCTGTCAATCAAGCAAACATGCCTCTCTGTTAGTCTTAATGTCTACATAATAACACACTGACTTTTAACTCCACCACCAAAATACTCAAGTTAAGTAAAATTAAGAATTCAGAGTTTGTTTGGACTTTCTGATTTCTTTTTCTTTTTTTCGGAGCCAGTATTTAGCATAGCAGAAGTGCATTTTAAGGAAGTTGTGTATGAGCTTTTGACCATGATGGTGACTGTTTCACTTTCGTGACAAAAACTTATGATTTTAAGTGTCATATGGAAACATTCAAAACTCTTCTGTTCGTCTCTTTTTGCTTCTCTGTCTCTTAGATATGCCTGCTCTGAACGCACCCCCATCCAGGTGGACTACATCCCTTACCTGGACTCTCTGGCAGAGCAGGTGGGGGTTCGACCAAACATACTGTGGCTCTTGATGAAGGACCCCAAACTGGCACTGCAGGTTTTGCTGGGTCCCTGCACTTCGTATCAGTACCGTCTTACTGGACCAGGCAAGTGGGCCGGAGCCCGTCACGCCATTCTCACTCAGTGGGAGCGGGTGCTTCAGCCTTTCGGGACCAGAGTGTTACCAGAATCAGAGACCAGACCCTCTTCTAGACGGAGCATCATAGTGATTTTCTCAGGTGCAGCGCTGCTGTGCTGCTTTTTCTGCAATAAACACTGCCCCTCCTTCTTCCTTCCTCTCGTATTCTGTAAATCTTAAAATGTTTTAGTGTTCGACTAGACTATTTAAATCTTGACTAAAGCCTTCATGATATTCAAAATTCTCCTCTGGTGTGGTGTGTGCCAATCCAGTTAAGCTTTGCAAGGAAAATGGCCTTTTCTGCTATTTAATTCTAAGAAAGCTGAAGTCCTCCTTATTCACTCTGAATACCCTCAAGACAAAGTTCTACCACTTCCTGGTATCCTAGTCCAGTATGTTACACCGTCTGTGGAGAACATCTGAGTTTCATTTGATCACAATCTTAATTTTTTTGTGTGTTTCATACTGCTTCCCTCCTTAGAAACTTATTCAAATTTAAATGATCCTTTTCTTTTAAAGGCCCCTCAAGAGCCATAGCGGGTGTAGGATTGTCCACTAATCAGGAGGAGTAGGATGTCCACTAATCACAGGGTTGGCGGTTCGATCCCCAGCTCCTCCTGTCCATGTGTCAAAGTGTCCTTGGGCAACACACTGAACCTCAAGGCAGGTGCCTTGCATGGTATCTGACTGCACCTTGCTACATTACTGTACTGTCCTATTTAGCTAGACAATTATTGGTAAATTTTTATTTTACCAATCCAAAATTTCCAATGATTTCCTATTGATTTTCTATTTGGTAGTGATTATACACAAAATAGATACAACGTTCAATCTAATTAATGTTGATTCATTGTTAATGTATCACAGAGAGTCTATTAGTCAGCTGAACTTTAGAAAAAAATGTAAAATATAACAACAATTCAACATAAATGGACAATAATGTTTCCAGTAATAAATGAATAATAAATAAATAGTTACCTGGGTTTAACCGAGCATGTCTTTACAGGAAAATACAATTGTCTCTATAGTAGGTGGCAGAGGAGGAGCACCTCAGTGTCGGCTGTTTAACTGTGAAGAAAATGCTCCTTAAGTGATGAATCTGGGAGAGTAGACCCCAAAGCCCAGAGACAGAGTCAGCTCCCAAGAATCAACTTAGCATCAACTTGTGGCTTCTTTGTGTTACTTTAACTCTGAAACCCACCCATCGGTGAACACAGCTTGTGTTCAGCTTTATATAAACTACTGTAAAATCCAGTATCCAGATGTTTATGTCAATGAGACCAACTGATGGGGTTTTTTGCATCTGTTTTTTCTATGTTAGAGAAACTTTTTTAATGTGCTTTTATATTTCATTTCTCCATGTTACTTTAAGATGAATGTGTTTTATTTTGATAATTCTGTGTGTGTTTCAAACTTTCTTTATTGAGCAGAAATAGAAACATGATGGACATAATTTATTATAATTCCTCCAACGATCTCAGCGTAAAATGGAACAATAAAATAAAGATAAATAAATATATATTTTGTCTAAATATTATTGACAGTACTTCTGCTGACTTAAATAACGTTTGTAGTCCGACTGAAGGATTCTGTGGTTGCTATGTTTTGTCTCCATATGCATCATTCAGACATGATCATCATTTGAACTCAGAACAAACTCAGAGTATTGGCCGAGAAAACATGGAGAGCTTTTCTAAGTTTTCACTCAACAATTTCTTGAAATAGACGACCTCCATCCTCAACTTTTTTTACTCTGACATCAACTGACGAGCCACTAACAAGGAGCAAAGCTGTTTCAGTATGGAAGATGGAAGATTTATTCTTTTAAAGCACAGCTTGTTCTGCTATGTATTTTACTGTTGAGACGTTCACAACCCTCAAAATTCACTGATGCATTTCCATTAAACTTTGCTAGAGAGAGAACATTTTCAGGTTCAATTAATGCAACCTGAGACACATTTGACAACATTTAACTGTGTAAAGACCCAAAAGGACTGTGTGAGGTTTACAGCAGGTCTAAACAAGGACAAATAAAATGTCTGATTAATAAACTGGAGAATAAGCATGAAACCTATCAGGCCCACATATTTGATACATTTCTAACTCAAAACAGAAAAAACATGACTTTTTAACTCATATAAATCTGGATATCTATGATTTTTTTTATCCTTTTCTTTATCCCTTTGTGAAATGATTTTTCTAATCAGAACAACTTAGACTAACCAATCTTTGAAAATAAAATATAATTTTTTTAAATATATATATATACTGTGTATATATATATGAAATGTTGCTAATTTAAGTCCAATCTCAAAATGTCTCCTAGCGTCTTTTGTCTCTTTTCATATAATTTGAACCAGTTTGAACCAGTTTGAACCATTCTTGATAATTAGTTAGATTAGCATTTTCAGGATTATTTCAAGATCAACTTGCCCCTGACCCACTATCATTCTTGTGACTTGTGTGTATTGGACTGGATTTGCTTTGGAACTGAATCAAGGAAAATTGAATGGGTGCACCATAGCAACAGGAAGTGGTTTAATCTCTTTAAAAGCTGCAAGGTGCTGTAGGTAAAAGTTCAGAAAGTTCTCGATAAGAAAATGTAGGGTTGGTAACTTGCTGTACTAGGACTAGATTTCAAAGCTGTGTGCATTTAAAAACAAAATAAATTGGTAACTGGTTAAAAGGTTAAAAGAGATCCTGTTAACATATGGAAACTGTTATCAAACCTGCAAGTTCCACCAAGCACAAAATGCACTGGTACTGTGTGCAGGTTGGCATGATAAGATGGCAGTAAAACACACACATAGTGCTTTAAAGCTGCAACAGATTACAATAATGGTTCTTTTTCTTTGCAAACATGCCCTTAGATCAATATGGTGTTAGAAAAGAAACATCCTGAGACTGCTGGAGATCCTGTGCTTGGGTTGAAGGTCTTCGGAGTATCTGTTCCTAATTGTATTTTCTCCTTATCTTAAACGTGATAGGAGAAAAGCCCTCTTTAGGTGGGTTATAGATGTAGATTTATCTCTTTTTTTCAGATGAATCCTGACCTGAGCTTTTATAAACTGAATGCTGTTTATTGTCACATGAAAGCAAATATATTTTAAGTACTCACAGAGTTTTACAAAAGTTGTACCATGTTGAGGTTGCACTTTGTCTTCTCCAATCTTTACATCATCTTGGTACTTATTAAACAGGGACCACTCACCGCCTCAATCACTCTAGTGAAACTGTAACCCCTCTGTGTGAGACCCTTTGTTTCAAGTCACTTCTGTATCTATATGAACAAGACGATATTTAACAATTATTATATTGCATTTTCTATCAATGCTCACATTGTATGATGACTTCAAAAATTATTCACTTTCCAGGAATGTTTGTGTTGCACTTATTTCCTAATGTCTAATGACCCACAGTGAATCAATCATCAACCTTCCCTGATTGTATGTTAAAACCTGACTGACAGATTTTGGTTCATTGTACTTCTCTCCCGTGAAGAAGAGGTAAGGCTGATGCAAGGTGTTCTTGTTGGTTAGGTAAGAGACAAGTACAGCAGTTTTGAGGGTGGGATTCTGATTTTACAATTATTGTAGCTATTGTGTTTGTGAGTGAAAGAAATTGAACCACAAAAAGTTACTGAGTGTGATTTTAAAGTCAAGCTTCAGATTTGCTCCTCTATAGGCACTGACTCCTGTTTAGTTCTTTTACACGCAGGTAATGCTTTCGTACATGTTTGTAAATCAAAATAGGCACAAATTCGGGATTTTTCAAATTTTTGGTAACAATATCTGAGTTTCTGACTGCTCAACATGAAGAGAATAGGCTAATCCAAACAAAATATTTTACCAAATATAATGACATGAAAAAGAACAACTCTGAAATAGGACATTACAGAATCTGTATTTATATCCATATTACTTGTTTTAATACATGGAAACTTGATTTTATTTTTGCATTCATGCTTCCACGCATGATGAAAAATATATCACTTGGGTTTTTTTCTAATCACCATTTAGTAATGTGTTAGTGTGTTAATGTGTGTTTAGTAACAATGCACATTGGTCCCCAAACTTCTTCCATGATGCCCCCCTTTGGAAGCTGAGCATTAGTTTCTGTTATAAATTGCACTGCAGAAATTGCTGGTATTAATTACACCTGTGTAAAACTTCTTCTGTGAAAAAGGTCTATTCAACTTTACTTTCACTCCACATTTTCTTCTGAAAAACTGGTTTGTATAGATTGTTCTTTAGAATAAGATGAAACTCTAATCTTGTTCAGTACTCATCTGTCTCACACCCAAATTAACATAATTATCCTTGATTGACTCAAGCAACCTGAAAAGCCATCATTTATATGCAAATTAATGACTCAAAAACTAGGGGTGTGAAAAACATTTCCTCTTCTACCTTTCTTCTTGCTCCAGTTCCAACCTCTATATCAGAGTTCCTGCTGTCAGTTGTACTTCCTCTCCAGCATGGTTCAGAAGGTGGCAGTGATCGGTGCAGGGATTTCTGGTCTGACCAGCATCAAGGCCTGTTTGGATGAAGGTCTGGAGCCCACCTGCTTTGAGAGCAGCCATGACATTGGAGGTCTGTGGAGATTTAAGGTGAGGGACAATATTTTGATATAAACACTCGTACATTACAAGCTCATATTTCCACTTCACCATGCACTGCAATCACACTCATTTTATTCTTAGAGTATGTTTGTAATGTTAAACCATGTAGGAACATACATGTAAATTTGACAGAAAATACAATGAAATAAAACCTCTACGGACCTCATGTTGTTGGAAGATTATTTATGCTATAAAAACGTTTTGGGGAGTTTGACCCTTTAATCCCGTTTCCCATACTTTTTCCACTCTCTCTTTGGTAGATTGCTTTGCTCATACAGTAGCATACAATATGTTAAATGACTGCTAATTATTGTTTTTATTAAATATCATTCAAATGTGAACTTTTAGCGGGGTGCAAACAGACTTGGGTTTTTCACTGGTAAGAAAGGCATAATTTTCATAATAGACTTCCCTGCAAGACTTTGAGCATACACAGGAAATGAAGCAGTTAGTCTTTGTTACCCTATAGAATAAAAAACAATATCCTTACTTTGGATTTTGCTAGTTGTTCATTAATGTAATGTATTTATATGCTATAATTGTCCACCATAAACAATGAAATCCTTTCACCTTGAATTTTAAAAGTCTTTTGAAGTTTGCAACATGTGACATAATAATATAACATGTTAGTGAAATAATTAAACATGTCTGCTACTATCTGTCCTTATTTTGGCCGACTCTAGGAGAAGCCAGAGCCTGGACGTGCCAATATCTACGAGTCAGTGGTCATCAACAGCTCCAAAGAGATGATGTCTTTCAGTGACTTCCCTCCTCCAGCTGAGCTCCCCAACAACATGCACCACTCTGAGGTGCTGCTGTATGTGCATCTCTACGCTCAGGCCTTCAAACTGCTGCAGCACATACGCTTCCAAGTTAGTGACCTTTAGGATTATTTGTTAAGGTGATAATAAGATCATGTACTTTTTTCCAAATATGTCACTAACCACATTAATCATTTGACTCATGCAGGCTGTAAGAGTGATGGAACTCCAAACCTGCAAGGAAAATATAACAATAGATTCTGGTTATGGCAAACAAATTAGTGAATTAAGACTTTTTATGGGCCTTGATAGTAGTAGGTAAAAACTGAATAACACTGGAATGATCCTTTAATTCACTCCTGAAAGACAGGAAAACAATGAGTGCTGTACCATTTTTTTTAGAAATACAGTATATTTGAATGTACTGATAAAGCCTGTGTTTTGGGTGGTTTTAAGGGTACTGTCACCAAAATTTGAATTTATTGAATTTATTTGAATCTGCAATTGTATATGTTATATGTATGTCAAGAAGTTATTTCAATATTTTCAATTCCTTATTTCACAAAATAAATAGGTAACACTTTACTTTAGGCCCTTCTGTTTAGCATTTATGAGCAGTATATAAACATTCGATAATAATTATAACATACTATAACACTATGTTATAGTATGTTGTAGCTCCTCCTGTGGGCACCCATAAGTGGAAGCTGATGTATAAACAGATAATGAATGAATGAATGACATACAGTTGTAATTATATAAAACATGTCCTCATAGGACAATTTATAATCAGATTTATTGCTGAGTCGGTGTTCACATACAAGGAATTTGTTTTGGTATGTTTGTGCATAACAGTAAACATAGAAAGTAGAAAATATAAGAAAAGGTGAAAGCAAGTACTATAAGTCAGAGGCATTTAAATATAAAATAGACAATAAAATCTGAAAAAAATATTATAAAATAAAGATATAGACAATATGTACAATATGACCGTTATTTAAATGAAACAACTGTACAGATTTGTGCAGGAATGTGCAAACATATTTGCCAAGGAATGTGCAAAAGTTCACAGTATTTAAGTAAGTTGAAGAATAAAGAATATTTGCAATGTGCAAAATTGCTGACAAATACGGTATACTAATAAACATTTAAAATGTCCTTATAGCAGCACATAAATACATGATAGCATGTTATAAACTATTTAAAAAACATAAATCATAGTGGGACTTAAAGTAAAGTGTTAACAGTAAAAAAAAACAGATAAACACCAATATCAGTGGAAGATATTCAACACTGTTTGTGTGTTTGTGTGTTTCAGACTAGCGTGGTCAGTGTGAGGCAGAGACCGGATTTTGCAGCGACAGGCC
The DNA here is from genome assembly GCA_003416845.1 of Oplegnathus fasciatus. NCBI lineage: Eukaryota > Metazoa > Chordata > Actinopteri > Centrarchiformes > Oplegnathidae > Oplegnathus > Oplegnathus fasciatus. The sequence continues at coordinate 1,951,457 of NTHP01000015.1, forward strand.
AGTGGGAGGTGGAGACAGAGAGGAGAGAGGGTCAGAGGGAGACTCATGTTTTTGATGCAGTGATAGTTTGTACCGGACACTTCACCCAGCCTCACCTGCCACTCAGAGACTTCCCAGGTACCTACAATATTTTCACTCATTTTCATTGGCTCTACAATGATTTCGCACATTAGGAAACTTTTTTTACTCAGGTCCCTCTTGCAACAGAGATCTTTATCTATGAGATCTCCTGATTAAGTAATGGTTATAATAATAATAAAACTGGTTTGTCTTGTATTTATATAACTAGTGCAGTGCCC
>NTHP01000015.1:1978215-2001604 GCA_003416845.1 Oplegnathus fasciatus
ACAGACAGACAGACAGACAGACAGACAGACAGATAGATAGATAGATAGATAGAGTAGACAGACAGACAGACAGACAGACAGACAGATAGATAGATAGATAGATAGATACAGTAGACAGACAGACAGACAGACAGACAGACAGATAGATTAAAACTAAAAACTCTAAGTGAACTTTGAGCTGGACTGACTTCAAACTAACCGCCGCTCGTGAACCACCGGTAGACCCCGGAAGAAGAATCGTCCACGCGTGACTCGTTAACATTTGGGTTGCCAGGTCTGGGGACACCTCCATCATGGTGTGAATGTTATTTCAGGGATGTCAAAGATCTGACATATTTGAGAATAGATTTTATTATTTGGTTTGTTTGTATGGTTGCACACTTCAACACCTCGGTGATAAAACTGTATCCTGTGAATGTAACAGTCCACTTTATAAACCTGTCAAGTTAGACTGTAGGTACCACTCACAACTCTCTTAATAGCAGCATCAATCTGACTTTAACACGACAACTGGCTTCATTTACGGCAACATCGTTTGAAGTATATAGATATGCTCCTAAACAAGAAAGATACTATAAGCACTTGTAATGTAGAGTAGACTTGCCAAATAATACTCCAGCCAACATCACGGTATTTTTTAATATTCATGCCTTAATGGATACTACGTACAGAAGTGTATTCACTTGTCATAAAATTACAAAGTGGTTGTGACTTTATTATGCATTATTATTATGTTTAATACTCGTATCCACCTATCTCATGAATATAAAGCAACCTGTTACAGTAATCATATTTATATCAGCATCCTTTGCAATCTGCACCATTGCACTATTGTTTTACTGTCTACATTTGTTATTGTTGTTGTTTTTTATACTGTATATACTTTTTTATGTATATGTACATCTGTACATAGTAGTTTTAATGTTTATGTTAAACCTTGTCGAGCTTGTTGTCCTTGTTTTAAACTGTATGTATGTCTAACTGGAGTCAAATTCCTTGTATGTGCACATACTTGGCCAATAAAGCTGATTCTGATTCTGCCTCTTAGTTACTTCTGTTTTACTACTGAATATAGCTTCTATCATCAGGGTTACTACTGATTATGTTTTACTCTAATCCTGTGTTGAATATTGGCACTCAACCACAAATGTAACAAAATGTACACATTAAAAGGAAAACATTATCTCTTGGGCTTTAAGGTGTTAAAGATATGCTTATTTACATAACCCTGTCACCATATCGATCTATATAGGATGTAATTAATGTCAACAGGTAAGAGGTGTTTTGTTCTTTTGTAAAGAAAGCTGAATGTAGGTGGCTGACCCTCCTCTGAATGAGTGATGGTGGTGACAGATGTGTGACCGAGCACCTGCACAGGGGTTTGATATGGGGGGATATGAGAGGATAAATCTGGCAACTAGAGTCTGCCATCTTTGATTGTGCGACAGGCCGCGGCGCGAGCGGGGCCTCACTCAACTAGAAAAACGGTCTGGCACGAGATAACGGGTGGGGAAATACACGGAACCACGGGACGACCGTATACCGGTTCCCACAGTAACGGCCGAACAGACACGGACAGACTGGTGGCTTGAAAACGGCGCAGGAGACATAAAACAGTAGCCGTGCATGTGGAGAGCGGTTTGTTGGCAGCCGACGAGCAGAGTAGCTAACCATCGTTAGCCGAACTGGGTTAGCAGGCTAGCCAGCTTTTGTAATCCGCCGGCCAGACACATATTCGTCCACCACAGACCAGGCCGAAACCGGATTTCAAGTCAGGCCACGCAACAGCCGAAAGGACAGAGAAGGCACCGGCGGTGGCAGGTGGGTCTGCATGTCATGCAAGGTGAAAAATTGAAGCTTTGCCCTGTAGCTGATGTGTTGGTGTTCACACAACGCTAGCTAGCTGGTTAGCATGCTTTGGCCACTGAAGGGCTGAAAGTGGATGTGATGGCGACTAGTGAGAAACGAAACTATGCTAAACGATGCAAGCTGGCGGCCTGCTCTCTAGCAGCACCGTGTTTCATATTATACATGAAGAATCTGGCTTGTTTGCGAGATTATAGTGTTGGCATTTTTGTGTGTAACTTTTGCGCAATTAAAGTGTTATTTGAGTCCGGTGCGGTTGAGTTCCGGGCGAAGAGGGCCTCTACTCCCTGCCGGTATGAGCCACCCATCCCACCAGTAGTTTGATTCATGAAGGATGGCCTGCAGACTCATCAATGGCACTGATTTATAGAACTAATACGACGTTATAAAGTTGGCTCTCATCTCATCTGAATTGGACTGAACGTGCTGGCGATGTATTGTGATTTATTCCTGTTTTTCATGATCTTAAGCCTTGTGTACAGATTAGCATAGTGCTTTCCTTTTCAGTCATGATATCTCGCAGATCCAACAAATGTGGTCATAAAGGAGCACATTTTTATTGTGTGAGTGTGCGCATTTAGGAGTTTGGCAGGGTTGGGGTGTGATAGACTCTAAATGATTCATAAACTTTATTTGTATATGTGGAAACCCCCGTATTACTAGGTAACATTGCTTTCTATATATGCATCCGTGATTGGAGATGGGTCTGCTTCTGACTAGTTTTAGGGAGGCCATTCATTGCCATATATTGATTGGAGTTGCACTTATTGATTGACCAGTCAATAACATGGCCTGATCAGAGATCTGCTGCTGAAGATGGAAGTATCATTTGGAAGGCTCAAACTTTGATTGAAAGGGGGGAAAAGAGATGCTAATGATTTTTGATTTTGGTTCTCTTCAAAATAAACTGATTTTAATATAGATGGATTTCAAACTTTGCATTTTATACACCACATTGATTAATCCCCTAAAGTGTTCCCAGTGTGCATATTTCAAACTGGCATTTGCACTAACAAATGTTTAATTTGTTCATTGAATCTGAGCACTTTAGCGTCCAGTTTATGAAAAAATAGCCACCCTCCAGTGTCTTGCGTGCCTATTGAAATTGCCAACAACTCCCAAGGGAGACCATCCCAATGGTATTGATGGCCTGGTGTTTGAGAACCACAATGATCTTAAGTGGTTTCCAATCCACATGTTTTTTGTTCATTGGGTGGAAAAACGGTAAGCAATGGTAGAGATGTTAGACAAAGCCCCTTGGATTGACCCTGATCAAAGTGAAGATTAGTTGGTAGATGCTGAATGTGTGCTAATCAGTTCAAGTAGTGGATACAACATCTTCTATTTCGGGGCCAGGACATGTAGTCCAGTATTGACTGGTATACCTGAAGATTGTTAGGAGAGAGATTTTGGACCAGAGTTCTTCACTCAGCACTACAATACAAACCAATAGGGACAATGAAATACAAGCTTCTTCTTTCAGCACCCATCATTTAGGCCATCTGCATGACTTTCTTTCTGTGACTTCACTGTTGCATGAGACAGATCAGTCCCATGACCCACTGTTAACAAAAGATTGGGGTGCATGAGCACTGTACACGCAAGTCATTTGAGCCGACCCGCAGGTTGAACCTGGAAGTAGATCTACAATGAAAAGGAGGGTCGTAATGTGCTACTGGGGCTCAAACTTTGTGTTCCCTTTTTATTTAGACCTCCAAAATAACTGCTCTGAGGCTTGTATTTCACTGACAAGTGTGTGTATAATAGCAACAGTCATTCCACTATTAAAGGTGTAGTCCATGATTCTGGAGAAAGCTTGTTGATATTTGAACTCAACAGCAAAACAAATACACCCCGCTGCTTCAAATTCACGTGAGTAACTTACAGCATTAGTTAGTCCTCTGTACGAGCACGAGTTGTGACATATTATACCGAAGTGTTGAGTGGAAACGCGTCTAAAGCGTCGGTATTTGATGACCTGGGTTGGTGGCTCTACCAGAGCCACTCTGTTTGTTTCCCGTTTACAGAGCCAGGGCTGTGTATGAACACCAGACTCTTTTTTTTTTTTTNTCTCAGCGCACACACAGAACGGAAAGCTAGCGGACTGTGAGGAGATATTCACTGAATTTGACAAAAACTGTTTTGGATTAGAATCGTAGACTACACCTTTTTTAAAGTGAACAATAATCATGTGCAACCTGTAAAGCGGGATGCTTGATTTCTCACTGCTAATTATCATAACCGAGACAGGAAAGTGGCCACATGGTTTGATGGATGGAAAATGCAAGCCAATGAGAGCCAAAATTTGTGAGGAACATTCTTAACACATGCACATGCGCACACAAACTAGTTCTTGCCCAGTAGAAACACCAAAATGCTGGTATTTTGTGAATAAAGGAAAAGGGCTTACCTTGATGGATGGACTGTGATGCAGAAGTAGTTGCAGGTGTGCAGGGTCGGGCTGAGCCAATTGAGGCTGGGGAGCAGAGATGCTAATGTATGCTTGGGGAAAAGTCTTGAGTCTTTTTCTTGCAATTTCATAATACAGCCATCTGAAAACACTTTAAAAGAGTCCAAGGTCTCTCCCCTCTCTCAGTGAACGTATGTTGATAGTTTAAGAGATGGAGCTGACTTAGAAAGTAAACGGGGATTGGACATTGACTCGACCCCTTCTGTGTGGAGGGCTCAACGCCAGGTGACTTTGGCCTCCAGGGTTCTCCTATGGTGTTACTGGGACTGAACAGGTAACATAATTTGTGGTCTGTGCGCAGAGGAAGTAGGACTTTTGTCATGCGGGCTAGTCGGCCTCTTATCGGTGTTCCTGTTTCCTGTTTGATCCCTTATTTCAAACACATCCTTATACACCCCATGTCCTTCTGATGTCAGAATTTATGCAAACTCTATTTTGCACACACTTGACCCAGTTCCTCCACTCAACCTCTGCTCCATACTCCTTAACTTGACCTTTCACAAGAAGAGAATTGTGGCCAATTCTCAGAGGGATAAATGATAATAAATGATAATCCGATTTTTTTTTTTCTAGTGTGGGGGTTTGTAAAGGTTCAGTCCTGACACCTCTACCTGGTTGTGGACTCTTCCAAACCCACTGATTTGTATTGGTCATGGATAATGTAATCAGTGTGTGTTCTGTGATGTGTGGGAGTCCCAGACAAACACCCTTAATAGCCACGAGAGAGTCAAGCTCTTCTACTACTTTGCTAGACCCGCTGCAGTGATGCAATTTACAGAGTACTTTGAAATGATGAAGTGTTGCTGCTACATTCAAATCGTTTTGGCTCCCCACCTCCTGTCAAGCATCACTGCTGCACTTGACAAAACTGTACGAGAAACACTGATTTATAATGATGATAAATGCAACTGTTACACTTGTCAATTTCTCATAAATTGTGTCTGCTGATCTGCGATCAGTCTGCTCTGCTAAATTTAGAAGCTACGCTCAGCCCTGTTTTCAGTTACAGCTTCATCCAGATAATTTTTGTGTCTTTTTATTGTTACACTGTACACAGTGCACACAAATCAACAAGCATGTGTTCAAGGGACTCTGAAATGGGCAAGTTTGTGACAGCACTTAGACTAGTACTGGTGCTTTGTAAGAAGACGTGGTGTGTTGGCCTAAAACACTGAGACCAGTTAAAACACTATTTATGCATTGTCACCTCTTCAAATTTGAAAATCTCTTGTAGTCTGTGCCCAGCTTTAGTGTCTGTTGTTGTTGTTTCTGGAAGAACCATTTTCAGGCAGCTGGACAGTGTATCTGCAGATACTCAGGCCTAAAGCCTCAAATGTAGTAATGCATCAAAGTGTCACCCTTCCTCAGCCTTCAGTGATCAACAACCACTACCAGAACTAGAAAATGTAGGAGGAAATACTAAGAGGGTGTCCGTATAGCTTGCACTGTCCCATTACATTATTACTCATTTGAAGTACTTTTAATGGACACTGCGGACACCTGCAGCAGAGGCACAGAAACACTTTGATGCACAAGTGTGCACTAGTGTAAAGATGCATTAACACAATTTTTTTCCCTAACTGACACCAGTGAGGTACCAAACATCTGAAGTAGATGGGCAGAGTATGGATTCAAGCCCTGATTAAATTGTGCATATAGGGCTGCGTATCATTTTTGGATGCCTCTTACAATTCCTAAACACAATTTATTTTCCATTTAACATCAGAACTTCTCAAATGCAGAAGCGTTTATCTGAAAGGCACACACATATGACCATTTTATGTTTATTCAAGTTTTATGATTAAAATAAGGCAATGCCTAATTTTAAGAATGTGTTTTTCCTCATGGCAGAAGACTCTGTATTGGCTAGAATCACTACTGATACCACCGTTAATATTGGTGTTCTCCTATTTAAAGAAAAAAAGACTATGGCAACGTGGGTTTTATTGTCTTGGTTCAGGCTATCAATGCATTTGACAGTATTTTACAAAATAAGAGCCAGGTTGTTTTCAAATGAAAGGGCTTTTCCTTTAAGTGGATGTTCCTTTGCAAAGTGTTCCAAGGCCAAGTTGCAGATAGAGACTGAGCTCATCAGAGCTGTCAGCTCCCCCCAACACACACACTAACGCACTCACACCCAACTACACACACTCACAGACACTGTTCCACCACTGCTCCGTTAATAATAAATGACCTCTGTGTGACTTAGGAAAGACACTGCAGCCCCAAACATGCTGTCTCTCTGTCCATGGTACTGCTCACTCTAATTCACTTTCTGCCATGTGTTTCTTGCTACCCCTCTGAGTATCCTAAATCCTCCTCTGTTTGCCCTCGGTGCTCCCCTGGTCAGTATGTCTTGTTGCTTTCTTATTTTAGCTTCATACTGCATACAAAATTAAAATTGCATTTTGTCATTGGTAGGCATATCCGTTTTTTGTACACGGTCCTGGTCCATACCCAGTCGTCCTCTTGCATTACTCCCTAACACACAACATATCATTAATTGAAACAGCTGGCTGTGGCGTGCTCCGCCGCTCGCTCATGCTCCAGTGTTTTAACAAAGCTCAATGGGATATTTTTGACAGCTGGCTTACTTGGAGCAAACAGAGGTCAGAAAAAGTTCGTGTTTTATATCGCCATTATTAATCCATCAATAAAGAAACTTCAGAGTGACCTCATCCTGTAGATTTGCGCCTGAATCACTTTGAGTTGACATTTTTTTAATGCAGTCATCTTCTGAAAAGTTGATGCACCAACTTATGTTCTACCATCATCCTTAGCTTGCACCATGCCCAAACTCCATATGGTGGCATGGCAACATGAGATGCTCCACTAAGCATAGTATCTCTCCTAGTTAGGGCTCTCCTAGTTTCTTCCTGAAGCACTTCTCTCCACAAAAGCAGATTCAGGGCAGCTTCATTGAGAAAGAAGCGCGTAAAACCAACTGTAGTTTATTGATAATAGTATCCAGAGCCAATAACCTCTGCACCTTTTGTGGTCATTTTCATTAGCTCATTTTTCTCTCTCCCTTGGCCTGTAGGAGCCTGGTTCTGGGGGCGAGGCCAAAGGACCAGACTCAATGAGTTTCCAGCGAAATGTCCGAGAAGTCAGGGCAGAGCACCAAGGCAAAGGATGGCAAAACAAAGTATGCAACCCTTAGCCTCTTCAATACCTACAAGGGCAAATCTCTGGAAACCCAGAAAACTGCAGGTAAGCCGTCCCCACTATTATTTCCTAGTTAGTCCTACACACTATTGCATACAATAACTAATGAATGGACTGTATTTGTCTTAATTGATGCAATATAATATGATCTTTAAGGATGATCAAGTACTTACCCCGACCTTCTTTAAAAACCCTAATCTTGCTGTTGTCCTATATGTGAAATATTTCTTCATCCCAGTGGCTGCCAGACATGGGCTCCAGAGTTTGGGCAAAGTTGCTGCTAGCCGGCGCATGCCCCCTCCGGCCAACCTGCCCAGCCTGAAAGCAGAGAACAAGGGAAACGACCCCAACGTTAACATTGTCCCCAAAGACGGTAGTGGCTGGGCATCTCGAACTGAGGCAGGGGAGGAGAGGTAAATTTGATAACTTGTGCACTCTAAATTAAGTTTTATGTTAAGCACTACAGAAAAACTGAAAATGTTCCCGTTAGAGGAGGTGTCTGTCATCCACGTTTCAAATTATGAGTCTTGTTGGAAACTGTCCCGTTTTATGTGCCACAGGCAACAGGAGACACCCCCACCCCAGACCAAACCAGCAGTGCTCCAGCCACAAGAGCTTTCTATTGGGGGCAGCCGCTCCTGGGCTAACAGCAAGCAGACACAGCTAGACGGTATATACGCTTTACACTTGCTCCCTAAGCATTACACCTATTCATAAAACATAGATTACCTATGTTGTTGGCCCGTGGTCCTTCTTGGCAATTATGTAGGATGTTGTAAGCACTATCAGTACATTTCCTCCTTGTGTCCAAACACAAGGCATAATCCTAAATTGGTTTACAGCACTCCACCATCACAGTTGGATTGCAGACCATTTGATCTCTGCTGTACACCAACTGAGGATTAGACCTTTCAATGCTTCTCTATAAGTTATTGTATTATATTCAATTTTATGATTTCTGTGCATTCATGATAATGTGCTTGTATTGTACAGGAGCTCCTCGTGTGAGCAGCCATTTTCACCAGGAGTTTCCCAGCTTGCAGGCGGCTGGTGAGGTCGAGAAAGGGGACGGTCAAGAGGAGGAGCCTTATGGACCAGGCCCCAGCCTCAGACCTCAAAGTATGGCCACACTCATGCACGTATAAACATCATTCAGTGTTCACTGATTGCTTTCTGTTTGGCTGGCATTCAGGAACCACAGGCTCCTTGACTGTAAGTCACGTCAAACAGTAAGTATCTCTCTTCCTTCTGTCTTCTTAGATGTTGGCAGTTGGCGTGAGGGTGGAGGCAGGAATTTGAACACTGCACCCAGCCCCCCTGAGATGGACAACAGGGCTCCGGAGGAGGGTAGTACGGGCCTTGGTACCTCTACACCACCGGGGGAAGCTGATGAGCCTGGGCGAAATGTAACCACTGACGGTCAGAGGGAAAAGAGGGATGGCAGGGAGAGGTTGCCCCCCTCTGGCCCTCCTCAGCCTAAACTTAATGGGGGGCAGCAGCCTCCTGCTGGGGTGCCAACTCACTTTGACCCTGCTTTCAGGAGCATGATGCCACCCTACGTAAGTCAAAGTTTTACATTCTGGGCAGACCACATGAGCATATCATATTACTGTATCTAGTTTTAGTGTTTATCTCTTCTTGACCCTGCATGATGATTACTGGTTGTGTTTTAGATGTTCCACGCCTATCCTCAAATGGCTTTTGGCCCAGGGCAAGGAAACTTCAGATACCCGGTACCACAAGATGGAGCAAAGTGAGTTCACATCTTAAGCTCTAGATAGTGGGTTAAAGCAAAATAAAACATATATTTTTGATTTGTATTTAATTTTATCATGGCACAAACACAATATACACTGGATTCTTCCTTGATAATTAACAGTTTAAAGGCGATTTTTAAAAAGGTTTTTATAAAAACTGCATATATGCCAGCTGATGTTTATGATAAGAAACTAACCCAAGTTTCCTAAACAACAAGCATAAGATGTCATAAGATCACACAGAAGAACATTGTTCATATCAGTATAAAAGGAATATTATACATATTCGAGCCTGTGCACAAATTTGGCAAATGTCAGACGTATGATACTACCTACATATCTGAACACCTTGCATAGAGTTCAGTAGAGAAAAATGTTAATGGTACTAGACCAAGTCCCATAATGAAATTTCTTTCTTTTTTCTCTGTCGGGTGTTTAGGGGTCCTCGTTCAGCAAGACCCCAGCAGCCTCCCCCTCAGGCCTGGCTCCAGGACCCAGACAGACCCTCTATCGTCAGCGCAACAGAACTGAAAGAGCTGGACAACTTAGACACTGATGCTGATGAGGGCTGGGCAGGTTAGTAGCTGTACATTACCTATGAATGTCATTGTTTAACTAATCAGTTGAAAAAGGTAATTTCACAGTGGATCTAACCACTATCAATCTTGGCCCTTCTGTAATCCAGGAGCTCAGATGGAGGTGGACTACACTGAGAAACTAAACTTCAGCGATGATGAGGAGAACCAAGCTGCTAAAGACAAAAGAGAAAACTGGTGAGTATTTTGGTCTTTTTTTCAACTCTTGCATTGTCTTACATTCACTATTTAGCTTCTGTGCTTCACTGTTAAACAACCTCAGGAGTGATTTTTCCGTATTTAGCCAATGTAGTCCAAAATACATATAATTTACATTACTGACATTCATTTTTCAAGAATGCCTTAAATTTTTCAATTGTTTTCCTACCTTGCAGAAAGCCCTGTCTTCCAATTAAAGTCACTAGAGTATGAGAATCAACTTTTGGAGACTTGAAAACTTAAAACAAACTGAATGACTGTCTATCTTATCAAATTATCAAATTAATTATCTTGTCATTGTGATCTGAGAATCCAGTGAATACATTTAAAAAATGTTTTAATTGCAACTGCATTACCATGTAATGATATACCTTTGGCAATAATAAAGCTAGACATTATGTTCACTCTGATGGGTTACGTATCTCAGACAAATTTGAGTCTTTGCAAGTTCATTTCCATACTGTACACAAATGAATGGAGAGGCGTGGCAGCCTTCTTGGTAGGAAAAATGCATACAACAAAAATCCCCATCCCTTTGGTATGCCTTAAAACATGGCTGATAGTAACGTGAAAAATGTGATTTGTAGTAAATAGACTAAAACACGGAGAAACAAAGTTAATGGTATAGTTCAAATACTCGTGAATTTGACATATTTAGTGGGATGTTACAAAACAATCACACAGTATTGTGATACTGACTAGTAGGAGTAGGAAAACATATGTATTGCAGATTCAACTCACTGAATGTATAATTGTGGCATGTTAAATCATCAGCGACAAATGGTTGGCAGCATTGGCATTACTGCTTGATTTGGAAAGTGCCAAATAGTTGATACAGAGTAAAGGGATTAAGAAATGATAGACATTAGCAAAGCCAATTTGTTTCCAGTTGGAGCATTTATGATGAGGTTGATGTGCCGCCTGAGGTTGAAGAGTGAGTGGCTGGGGAGACTGGGATGTTTTTCGTTTTTATTTAACTATATTGACATTATTTTCAGGGAGTGGATGGGTAAAGTGGAGCGTATAAGATCTCGGCCACCAGACAATCAGGAGGGCTGGAAGGAGGGGTCTGAGGACCGTGGAGGCAGTAAAACCTCATGGGCCGAAACTGTAGATCCCAGAGCGCCATCACCTGGCAGTATGGGGCAGTACAATAAGTCCGCTGCTCCACAGGACTACCAGGTAAAGCTGCATATGCATTACACAAGCCTCTCATCATGTGTGCATTGTTTATTTTAACAGCAACAGGTGATAAGTCTGTATCTGTACTAATTTCTCTATTCTCCAGGCCGGCAGTCGTTCTGTAAGTAGTGGAGCTCCACGTGGGAGCAAACCACAGGCTGCAGCACCACCTGGTGCCGATGAGGACCCTGAGGCCTGGCGACAGAAGCGCAAGAAGCCTCAAGAAGTTTCTGAAGCCGTAGAACGAGCACGACGGAGAAGAGAGGAAGAGGAACGGCGGATGGAAGAACAACGACTTGCTGCGTGTGCTGAAAAACTTAAACGTCTCAATGAAAAACACCGCCAGGCAGATGAGGGCAAATCTGCCCCTGGTCAGACCACCAATGATGAAGCAGGAGCTGCCCATGAGGAAACCGCCTCATCAGCTCCTGCTCCTGTATCCAGCCCTGTACCTTCGATCCCAGTTTCACAATCACAGGCCCCAATCGTGCAAGCTCCTCTACCTGAAAGGATGGAGCGAGAAGGAGAGAGAGTAGAACCAAGTGTAGAGGAGGAGGTTCACTTGCCTCGCCAGCCCAGCCCCCCTGTCCAGAGACCTGTGACCGTAGCTCCAGAGCCTCAGAGCGAGGGAGAGAGCTCCTTGGTTGAGGCCAGCCCCCTGATGGAGGAGAACCAGGCTGACAGGACAACAGTGCCTATACGAGACTATTTCAACATAGAGGACAACAGAGGTGAGCTAGCTCAGAGCCTTTTTTTCACAGTTGCATGTAAATGATCATTGTATGATTGCAACTGACTGCCGTCTTTCTTTCATGGGTGCCAACACTATTGGTTTTGTTTTCCTGCAGTGGATGAGCCCCACCTGTCTCTGCCGCACATGGACACCCCCAGTGGTGAAGAAGTCCCCATGGCACCACCACAGCTGGAAGGAGAAGCAGCAGCTGCTATGCGTCCCTCTCTCACCTCAGGCTATTCCAAACAGTTTCAAAAGTCTTTGCCACCTCGTTTCCTCAGACAGCAGGTAAGGGTGTCCACATCTGGCTTCTTGAGTTAATAATGGCTGGGGTGTTGCTGGTTAAATCATAATATGTGGGTGTGTCACAGACTAGTGGGCCAGTTCCAAACTGTGGACAAAAAGGGAACTTGATGATAAATATTAGATTCATCCTACACTTACTCTTTCAAAGTTAGCTTAAGAAAAGAACATTTAAACATTTCCTCAGTGGACGTGTTGACTAGTCATAGCAGGAGAAGTATAGGTGTACCTAATAGCATTAGTGTATTGGGGACAATACTGTGCAATGTGCGAACACCTGGCAAAAGTGCTGTCACATATTTGCAAAGGCTTGGGTTGGAGCAAATGTCGATAATAGGAGGCAATTTTGACAGCATTGTGTTGTCAGAACAAGCAGATACAATGACATTGAGTCATCAGTACTACAAAGACAGCTGCTTACGATGTAGTATATACACATTATTAAATTATTATCAAAAGCAAATTAGCTTTATTGTTGTTGGTCTTGTAGGAGCAGATGAAGCAACAACAATGGCAACAACAGCAACAACAGAGTGGAGGCTCCGTGTCCCCGTCAGGTGGTGGTGGAGTTCCAGCTAACCAACAGCAGCAGCAACACCGCTCCATGTATCAACCCATGGGCCCCCACCACCAGCATCTGGCCTCCATGGGGTTCGACCCCCGCTGGCTCATGATGCAGTCCTACATGGACCCCCGCATGATGTCAGGACGTCCTCCCATGGACATGCCAACTAACATTCACCCTGGTAGGCAGTTATGTGGAATAGAAATGGAGAATGAATGAGTGTCTTTGTTTGTGATTAACGTGCTGACAGATGTGCCAGACAACCTGTTCAAAGTCGCTCTGTTTTGACCTCTCCAGGGAGGATGCCTCCTAAGCAGATTGTGCGTAGAGAGCCTGGTGACAACTCCAGCTCCAGCTCTGACTCCTTTGACCACTTGACCCGACCAATTCGTGACCACGGCCTGCCCTCAGACTCACGGATGGTATGGGGATCGGACCCATACCCACAGTCAGAGCCATTACCATCTGTAACTCCTCCAAAAGGACGGGATGATAACAAGGAGCCGAGGTAAAAATAAATAAATAAATAAATAAATGACAGCATAAGACAGAAAGATTTTATTTTCTGCACATGACACAATAACAATTGTTTCTCTACAGGATGGACTCTGGTTTGGATCTGGACAGGGGTCTCCCAGCTATGTATCCCACAGTGCCGGACCACAGTGCATTGGACTCACATAAAAGTAACTTCTTCCAGGACCCTACAGAGTCCCTGTCAGCATTTACCCAGGGCCCAGAGGATGCATCAGGGCCTCTAGACAGGGTCCCCGTAGGCCCAGCCTTTGATCCTGAGGAGCCAGGCCTACCCAGTGGAGAAGAAGTAGAAGCTCTTGGTCAGGCTATGCTCCAGAGGAGTGTCTCCCAGGGCTCCAGCCACTCCCTCAAGCTGGATGAGCCTAGGTTCGATGGGCTTCCCCTGGGAACCAAATCACTAGAGCTGCAGGACACAGTAGAACGGGCTGATGATAAGCCCCAGAATGAACTCTACCCCCAGGCTGCAGTGACCAGCAACAGGGCTACACCTCCTGCTGATGGATTACACAAACAAGAAAAGCTGCCTCTACCAGCTCCTAGCAAGCAGAAAGCTGAGCTGCGCTGGGGTGGGAGATCAGGGGCCGGACGCAGAGAAGGACCAGGGGGAGAGAGACCTGTCCGCAGGTCTGGGCCAATAAAGAAGCCTGTCCTAAGGGACATGAAAGAAGAGAGGGAGCAAAGAGAAGAGAGAGAGAAGCGTCATGAGAGAGGGGAAAGAGGAGACAGGTCCAAAAAGGATCAGTCGTCCAAAGCTCCTTCTGCAGCTGCTGCTGTGTCTGAGGGCTCCAGACTTCAGGGAGAGGGGAAGAGAGAAGCTGCTCAGACTGAGGAAACACCGACTGGCCATCAGAGAACCAGGGACTCCCAGCCTTCATCTGGGGCTCCCACCTCTTCTTCTCAGGAGGAGAAAGCAGACAAACCGCCCAGCAATGACAAACATCCAGAACCCAAACTGCCCTCAAGGAAAGAGTCCAATCTTCCACCACGTGCCTACCGACGAGAGGAGAGAGAGAGGGAACGAGAGAGGGATAAGGAAATGGACAAGGACAGAGACAGAGACTGGCCTGCTGACTCAAATTTCAAAGGACGTGGTCGAGGGGAGTATTACTCCAGAGGACGGAGCTACCGGGGGACTTACAGTGGCCGAGGCAGGGGGAGTCGTGGTCGAAGCCGGGCAGAGTACCCTTACAGAGAGCCCCGATCGCGCTCTGATTTACCTTCTGCTGGAGGTGCTGCTGCCTTTCGCAACAGAGAGGAAAGTGAGACACGCAGCGAGAGCTCAGACTTTGAGGTTATACCAAAACGTAGACGGCGCCGTGGTTCAGACACAGATTCTGAAAGTGAAGGTGGGAGGGAGTCTGCCAGTGATACTGGACCCTCTGACCGTGAGCCTAGCACCAAACCTAGCCGTCCACTGAGACGAGAGCTCCCTGGGGAGGTCCGGTCTGGGCCCCACAAGCCAGGCTTTGGACCTCCTCACATGGGGGAAAAGGTTGGATCCCGAGGGGACGATGATAGCAGGCCCAAGCCAGGATTCCTTCCTAAAGGAGAGCCTTCTCGGCGAGGAAGAGGAGGACTGTACAGTAGACGAGGTGGAGCAAGGGAACGCGGTGGCCCTCGCTCAGCCCCTCTTAGACGGCCATCAGCTAGAGAGTCCTCTTCTCAGTGGCCCTCTAAACCCATGGAGACATTCAGGCCTGAGGACACGGAGTCCACGCCAAGATATGACAATCCTCCCGCTGACCGACGGCCCCCTAAGTCTGATGGCAAGAAATTCGGGGACGGGGCTCCTCAGAGTAGTAGAGAAAGACCTCGTCGATCCAGACCAGCGCGGCCCCCCAGACAAGATAAACCCCCCCGCTTCCGGCGCTTGAAAGAGCGGGAGGCTGCAGTGTTAGCTAGTGGAGACACAGCCCCAAGTCCCCCTGTCCCTCTACTCCCAGTGCCTGCTGCTGCTGTCCATAGCTCTGCCCCTGCCTCAACCTCCCTCTCTCCAACCTTGTCTAGAGCTCCAGGAACCCCTGTAACTGTGCCTGCGGAAGTGGCAGCCACTATGCCTGCACCGGACTTGCCCTCTCCCATAGAAGCACCCTTGCCTGAGACCAGCAGCCCCACCATCACTGCAGTCGGTACCAAGTCCCCTGACTTGTCCAACCAGAACTCTTCAGATCAAGCCAATGAGGAATGGGAGACTGCCTCTGAGAGCAGCGACTTCAACGAAAGGAGAGAGAGAGAAGAAAGGAAAGGAGCACTGGAGGCCGCTAATGAAGCAGCCACTGCCTCTGCCCCAGCACCTGCACCCCCTCAGGGCACTTTGACGCCCAATAAAAGCCCTCCTGATGGCGGGGTAACTCCAAAACGTGAAGGGGCTCCAGCAGCCAAGAGGAGTTTCTCAAGTCAGAGGCCTACAGAGAGACAGAATCGTAGAGGCAACAGTGGAGCCAAACCAGGCCGGACTTACACAGGGGGCAAGGGGGAGAGGAGGGGAGGGGCCAAAGCCGGCCGCAAAGGGTGAGTTTGAACAATCAGGCTTTTGTCTGTTGTAAAGCATTTACTTTGTCTGCTTACATTAACACTCGCACAATGAAGTTGACTCAATCAACAGTGTGTGGCAGAATAACACAGAAGGTTTATTCACACACCATAAATCTTTTGTGTATCATTCTTCCTAATTAATAGTTGCACTGCATAACACTAGTATAGAATCTTCAGTAAACTGTTTGTATTGCCTGTCGAAATTGGCTTAGTCTGTTGAAGGATTCTACACTTGGGTAGATTAATGTCCTCAAGTGTTCTGTGTTGAAAATAACTAAATATGGCATCGGTGTGGTGCTATTTTTAGACTCTTACTGTACCTTGGCTGAGGCACTTCTGATGGAGAACAGAGCGAAAACATTTTCTCCCTTCATCTAGTGCATCAACACCACTCTAGTGGCTTCTTTGTCATCTTCTACTTCACTCAGGGGATGGTAATAACATAAAAGACAGAGGCATAGTTTTTTTGCTTGCAAATGACTTATTTGCACAAATCTCATGTCATTGCATTATTAATTTACATGTTAACATTCTTAGTGTCTCAGGCCTTCATCACCACACTGTTGTTCTCACCAGCTCAGTTTTTCTTTCCGTTTCCAACACGTATCTCTGAATCAAACAGCCCTGCAGCCCAGCAGAACTCTGAGGCAACAGTACCAACAGCTGGAGGACCAGGCCAGAGGACTGCAAAAGAGCAACCTGGCCGTCGCAAAGATGAGGCTAAACAGGCCGCCAAGAAGCCCAAGGAGAATGCTCTCTCTCAGTTTGATCTTAACAATTATGCCAGTAAGTAAACACATTTATACTCTCTTACTGATTAGACAGGAACCTATACGTGGCTTCAGCTGCTCATCACCTGAAAACTGAATGTAAATGTCTGGATCCCTGTGTGTCCTGCCATTTTAGGTGTTGTGATCATTGATGACCACCCAGAGGTCACCACCACAGAAGACCCACAGTCCAGCACCAATGATGACGGCTTCACAGAGGTGGTCTCCCGCAAACAACAAAAACGCCTGCAGGACGAAGAGAAACGGAAAAAGGAAGAGCAGACTACTCAGGTAAGAGGAGGGATAGATTGCACCACATAGTTTCAAAAACTTAAAACTAAAACAGCAATGCATTACTTTGATGATAAAGAGCCATATCTATTTGATAAAGTATACTGTACTAATGCCGCTTCTACAGAACTGGAGTAAAAAAGGCTCTGGTGAGAAGAGCAGAGGAGGCGGAGGAAAGCTGCCACCAAGATTTGCTAAAAAGCAGTCATCGCAGCAGCAGCAACAGCAGCAGCAGCAGCAGCAACAACAACAACAGCAGCAGCAGCAACAGGCCTCACAGTCTCAGCCTCCTGTAGCCTCCACGCCCCAGGCCCAACAGCAGCCCCCCATTTCTGCTCCTCAGCATCCTCACCTTGCCCCCTCCCAGCCTGCTGCATCTCCTCAGACTTTGGAAGGAACAGTGGCTCCTCTGCCCTCCATCCCCCCTGCCACTGTGGACTTTACCTCAAAGAGCCTACCCCCCGCACCTACACAGACACACAGCACTCTGGGTACAGAACTGTGGGAGAATAAGGTAGCGGGCTCCACTGTCCTTCCTGACGTCAAGAAGCGTGAGTTGATACGTCAATTCTTGTAAAAAGTGTCTTAAATTTGCTTTGACTGCTGAATAGCGTGAGGCAGGAGTGAATTTATCAGCAAGCTCTTATCTAAAATATGTAATCTGTATATTCCAGTTGGTCCAATCAGCCCTCCCCAGCCACCTTCAGTGAGTGCCTGGAACAAACCTCTTACCTCCTTTACTGGCACTGTCTCCTCTGAGGTATGTTAAACAAGCCTGTCTCGTCTTTTGTTGATGTTTTGTTTGTCGAGTCTGTGATCCTTTTGATACACGATAAACCATGAAAAACATTGTGTTTTTGTTTCAGGGTGTGAAGCCTGGATCAGAGGGCAGTGTAGACTTGGCAATAGACAGTATTCAGTTTGGAGCACCATCGTCTGCAGGCAGCACTGACAGTGATGGAGTTCCAGCGTTGCTGGAAACTGGCTCTGAAAACAAACTACCTGCTCCCAAAGAACAGAGACAGAAACAACCTCGAGCTGGCCCAATCAAAACACAGAAGGTAACTCTGCTGTGGAGGAAACTCAGTGTTTCAAGCTGTTCAACAACAACAAAAACTCTGATTCCTATTAATTTTTTAAAACTCCACCTCAATGTAAGTGTTTAATCTCCTCCCCTCCCCAGCTTCCTGAAATGGAACCAGTGGAAACCAAGGAGTACAAACCAGGTCCCATCGGTAAAGAGCGCTCTCTAAAGAACCGCAAGGCCAAAGACGCACGTGGAGGAGAAGGCGAGGGGCTGGAGGGAGGAGTCCCTGGAGGAGGCGTCAGTAGAGCCACAGACTCCAGTCCTCCCACCAGTGACACCACGGTACCAGAGCTGGGAGGGGACATCGAGGGCATGATCACGGTCCCCTCAGCAGAGTACAACAGTAACTCTAAGGTAATTTTTTTTATCGTAGTTTTACGATAGTTGGATTGCGCTAAGCATTCATTGTACCTCTAGACTGAACCCTGTACAGAGCGATTAGATGAATAATAGTCATGTCAAATTGATTATTTTACCAAATCATTAATTAAGAGTTAATTATCAATTAGATTATACCTTCATCAACTCTGTTTTCATCCTTTTTATTTTTGAGAGTTCATAGTGAACACTGATAAGAATAATAAAAAGTATTGCTGCAATATAACATGTTGGTGTATATTTATGTGTTTCCCTCTCAGGAGTCCGTCACTGACTACACCGCCCCGTCGTCTTCACTGGCTGACAGCGTTCCTACAGGAGGAAACAAAATGGAAGAGAGTTTGGTTGCAAATGTGAGTACACATCCTTACACCAACAAGATGTCAGAAACAGATTTCTTTTTGATTAGTAGAGATCACACGTTTGGGCCATACAGTTGTTATAGTTTGGCATTATTTAAAGACTGCTTTTTGTTTTTTTGTGTGTGTGTTTCAGGTGGCACTACCCCACTCATTGCCCCTCCCTCGACGTGAGACCCTGCAGCAGAGCTCCAGCCTCAGCACCGTCTCTCCTGCTACTGTTGACCTAACACTAAAGGTACACAGATGAACAGCAACATTACTTTCTCTAAGAAACACTTCTCTTTTCAGTGAAACATTACCTAAGCACTTGTTTCTTTCTGTCTCCTCCTCAGATGGAATCGGCTCGTAAAGCGTGGGAGAACTCCCCAAGTCTGGAGAAGAATTCTCCAGTCACTTCCTCTTCCTCCCCCATCACCTCCTGTGCATCCTCGTACTCCACCTTCTCCTCAGCCTCCATGCCACAGATCCCTGTGGCTTCTGTCACCCCCAGCACCTCACTGTCAGGTAACATAACTCCCAGTTAACATCCACTGTATATCTCCAATGATATTATTTGTTGGCACCTTGTTTACCTCAACACTGCGCTGACTCTGATTCTACAGTACTGACTCACCTGATTTCCCCTTGTGCATCAGTAGTATCCCGGCATCTATTATGATATCTTGTATTCACCATGTGTTTATTTCCACCCCACAGGTTCTGGTACCTATACAACGTCATCTCTCAGCACCAAGACCACCACAGCCTCTGACCCCCCTAACATCTGTAAGGTGAAGCCCCAGCAACTGCAGGGTGGAAGTCTTTCCTCCTCCAGCAGTAGCAGCAGTAGCAGCAGCTTCTCTCAGTTGGGCTGTGTGCCTCCCCTCCTGCCGCAGCAGCAGCAGACCCCACAGGTGTACGTCTCTCAGTCTGCAGCAGGTGAGAGAAACATGAAACTCAACTGTGACGTTAGTGTTACACGTTACATGTTACACATGTTGGCTGCATTTATATTACTAAGTGGAAACAGTTTGCTCTTCAACATATTCATCCATCTATGTTTTCAATATCAAATTTGAACACCAACTTTCTCCTTTGTTTTTTTTTGTAGCCCTGATAGTTTCATATTTGAAACTGTTCATGTCTGTTACTAATCACTAATATTGAATCCCTTCTATGTCCAGGTTCTGCAGCTCAGATTCCAGCCTTCTACATGGACACTAGCCACCTGTTTAGTACCCCCCACCCTCGCTTGGCTCCTCCCTCCCTGGCGCAGCAGCAAGGTTTCCAGCCCGGCCTCTCGCAGGTAAGTTTTTCTGTCGGTCAGTAACATGCTGCAGGAATGTTTTTTGATGTTGAAGGTAAAACTACTTGTCTATGTTTCTCCACCTTGTAGCCAACAGCAGTGCAGCAGATTCCCATCCCTATCTACGCTCCACTGCAAGGTCAGCCACAACACCAACACACACACCAGGCTCAGCTAGGACTCAGCACTGGTCCTCCAGTCTCCCAGCCACAGGATCTGTTCAGCTCCTCACTGCAGCCTTACAGGTAACACAACACAGCAGGTATTCAGCTCTCTGAAAACACAGCTGGAATGTACAGTACTGCTGAAGTGACAGAACCTCAAAATGGAGATACTATTATTTTGTGATCTGAGGTCCTTATCTGTCCTCCTCAGGTCTCAGCAGGCGTTCATGCAGAGCAGCCTGTCACAGCCCTCCATGATGCTGTCAGGACCATCCCTGCACAGCTATCCTGGCGTGCAGGGACCTGAGCTGGGCAAGCCTCAGTCTAACCTGGCCTATCAGCAGCCATCCTCCACCCAGCACATTCCCATTCTGTTTGAGCCGCAGCTCAACCAGCCCTCTGGCATGGGAGGCTCCCAGCTCATTGACACGCACCTGCTGCAGGTAACCAGTCAGGAAATATTACATTCGACCCTACAATATTGACTGACATTTTGTCATACTGACATCTGTATTTCCTTTATTTTGTATATGAATATATTCCATCTGATATATGTGCGTCTTTGGTCCAGGCTCGACAGGGGATGAATCAGCATTCAAACATGTACTCAGGGCAGGTGCAACAACATGGCCAGAGTAGCTACTATAGCAACACTCAGTCGCCCAGTTCTGCAATGCAACAGGTAACCTACATGCAAACATAAGACATTGTAAACCTCTTAAATAACTTATCTTGTTTTACCAGTTATCAAACACCCAAATGTGTTCAATTTCCAGTGGTGTCAAACAGAAAAGCAGCACAATTTTCTGTTGATTAATGAACGGGTGAATCAATTAACTGATTGATCGTTTCTTTGTATGTAACATTTGTGTGTCTTAATCTCTCTCCAGGTGACAGTCCCACTGCCCAGTTCCCAGTTGTCCCTGCCAAACTTTGGCTCGGGTGGAGGCCAGCCCCTCCTGGCGTTGCCTCCCACTCCTCCCCAGGCCCAGCCCCCCAACATCAACCGACAGCCCCCGGTCTCCCAGCCATACCGAGGCATAATGGGCCCCAACCACAGCATGATGCAGCCTCCCACCAGCAAGGTATTGTAGTTTTTGCATGTGTGACTCTCGAACACACACACAGGCTGGTTTTGATTTTAAAAGTGGAGCTGTAACAGCTTTTTGTGTTGACATTTTGCAGATGGACATGGATCTGAAACTCTTTGGCAGTGGGATGGATGTGAAGCCTGGAACCCCTCCTGTCAGCGCCAGGAGCACTACACCCACCTCCAGCCCTTACAGGTACTACCCATAAATTCACACTAACACACAGACAAACGTGAAAAACGCGTATGCACAAGCAGCACCAAAACTCGATGTGGCTGAGCCTTGCTAGGCAATGCTGTGTGCCATGTCTATTTATAAGATGCTTGTTGCTACACAGACCAAAATCAACAGTGTATCAAGTGTGGTTAACCCATTATATGTCATTTTGATGCTCTTTATTCACATGACTTCATTGTTTCCCTCTCCTCTGCCTGCAGGGCCAGCTCCACCTCTCCTAGTAGCCAGTCCAGTAAGATGAACAGCATGCTGTACCAGAAGCAGTTTCAGCCTAGTTCTGCTGGCATGAGAATGACACAGCACTTCCCTGGCCAGTTCAACCCACAGGTAGAATAATAATCACTAAACCTGTGTTTTGAGTGTGTTGATATAATGCACTGGTTATTAGCATGAAAGGCAACTGTCAACTCTTCATTTCAGATTCTGTCTCAGCCCAACATCGTGTCTCCTCTGGTTCGACCTCCTCATGCTAACTCATTTGCTGGAGGTGTCCAGCGCTCTCCCATGGGCCCTCAAATGTCACCCAATTTGGGTGGTGGTCTCATGCCCCATCCCCGACCTCAGCACCAACAGCATCAACAGCACCCACAACACCCACAACACCCACAGCACCAACAGCACCCACAACACAGCCAGCACCCTCCCCGAGGACCTCCTGGTCCCTCCCTTGCACCCAGAGGCACACAGGCGGCTCTGAAGGCTGAACAGGACCTAAAGGTCTGGTTCCATTTTTTTATCTGATGATTCTGTGCATCTGATTTATTAACTGGGCAGTCAGATGATGAGATGATCTTTCAGTGATGGGTGGGTTGGCTTTTAATTTTTGCTTTATCACTCTATAGGCAAAGCAGCGGGCTGAGGTGCTCCAGTCCACTCATAAGTTCTTCTCAGAGCAGCAGCAGCAACAGCAGCAACTCAAGGCCCCGCAAGTCAGCAAAGTGTCCCGGCTTGATCAGGGAGGAAAACCTCCACTCGACACCTCGGCAGCAAACCACCAGGCAGGAGGCGACCGCCCAGATTCTGACAAACCTCCCGTCTCTACGGCCAAGCCCATACGGACTGGCCCCATAAAACCGCAGGCCATCAAACCAGAAGAGGGCAAGTAAAGAGATGCTGACCCTCTTCAAATGACGATATGCATGGATGGAAGACAGGAAGAGAGAGAATCTAGCCCCCTTCACTCAGTCACCACCTCATATCAACCCTGGGGGACAGTGTGGGGGAGGAGGATGAGTTGAGATCCAGATGGTAGTGGTTACTGAGAGTAGGCACTGTCCTGCATATACATAATCCTCTTCTTTCTTCCCCTGTCTTGTCCCACTGTAGGTGGCGGCGTTTGAGTTGGATTCTTCCATCATATTTAGATGCCGATAAAATGGCTGCACAAGTTGTTCCACAGAAATCTACCGTGACGGTAGATAAGAGGCGAGTTGGAGGGAGAAAATTGAAATGAGATTTGCTGCTGAGTTTGCCATTTTTATAGCTCTTCGTTTCTGTTCCTTTTTTATTTTATTTTATTTTCCCAAATAGGATCACGCATATTATAGGGGAAACCTGTTTTGTTAACGAAAGAATGAATCAGTTTTGTTTTTATAGTCAAAACAATCTTGTTAAGGAGATGTCATTCAGTGAAGCACACTTTTTGTTGCCCGATCTCCCATCATAACTAATCCAGAGATTTGTGCACGTGGAAATGCACCTCATTACCACACAAACACACACACACTCAACTGTTTCATCCACGGTTACCGCAAGGAGACATGAAATCAGAAATTCCGTTGTCATTTTCTTTTTGGGTTCTTTTTTTTTTTTTTTTT
>NTHP01000015.1:2001708-2028126 GCA_003416845.1 Oplegnathus fasciatus
GGTTGTTTTACCAGGATGGAAATGTGAAAATTGCAGCAGTTAATTGAATTTAATGATTGATTTATTGATTAGTCTGCCTGTGAGCCTTTGCTCCTGCCTTCTGCTCTCATCTCCTTGCCTGAGAATTATTGATGTGTTGGGGTGTGTGTGTCGGGTGTGTGTTTGTGGTGTAAACAGGGGGAAAGCTTGTAGCTGGACTATCCTGTATATTTAGCCAAAGGTTAAAGCAGCGCAGAGATGATGTCACAGCCTTTTAGGATTGCTGTTGCCGTGGCAGCAGAGTTTTGAGTGGACTTAAAGGATTACATGGATGATGTATTATCACTACTTACAGCTGTTCCAGTTAAGGGGCTACTGTCACACACCCTTTCACTGCTTTCACACCCATCCTTGCTGTCACACAAACACACACCTATACACACTTCACTGTAAAGCACCCAGACCTGCTGCTATTGACTGATTTCAGTGCCCTTAGCTAGAGTATAGCAGGATAGGGCTATTTAGAGGAATAGAAACGGGGAGGAGTTGATTGTTGAAACAGTAGAAAACTTTGAGTGTGTGTCTGTCAACCCTCACGAGAAGGGGGAACAAGAACAGGACATAGAACAAGGAAAAAGATGACATGAGAAGCCTCAAGTTCTGAAGCGTTTGGGCAGAAGGACACTTATTGTTTTGTTGTCTTTACTGATGAGAGCAATCAGTGCTGTTTTCTGTCTCTGCCTCACCTCCGCTGGCTGTCCCACCCACAATGCTTTCATCTCGGGGTTGTGATGACAAGGGTCCTTCAGATATGTACAGTAGTATGCACCCTGAGGTGAGGAGGGTGTCCTCCTCACCTCAACCCTAGCTGGGGGAAGAGTCCTTGCTTTGGAGGATGGATGAGGGAGGGAGGGTAATGATTTTTTTTTTCTTTTTTTGTTTTGTTTTGTTTTTTTGTTGAACTTGTACAGGGGTTTCATCGCTGTATTAAAATATGTACGGTCTTATTTACATTCTCTCGGTTTGGTTACAGAAACTAATAAAAATAATATACTGTTGAGATGTTTTTCAGTGATGTCTGGTTTTTACTTGAAGTCATCTTCCATAATTTCGTTTTTATTTTGTTCAACAGCCGAATCAGATTCAGCACAGATTACATCTGACCACTAGGTGTCACTATAACACCAACTTGAATTAGCATTTCAGAGTGCTTAAAGGAAAATGTATTTTCTGGTAATGCAATACTTCAGTACCACATTCAATTTAGGTGCCCTGTTAAAGTGTAACTAATGGCTTTATCAATGGTTAATAAATTGACAATGTTTTATAAATCAGGTATTGGCCATTAACTGGAACAATGTTTGCATTGCCAGGTTGTGGCTGGTGTTTATCCTCCTCGTGCAGTACACTTTATTTTTTTTCTTTGTCTTTTATGACCCCTCTGATGAACAGTTTGACCTCTGACTTACTGAAGGCATCTGGCATGCAATTAATTTATGACCAACTTATTGAAATGTACAGCTGCAGACTTGATGTATTAAGATCAATTTATTAACAACTTGTTAATATTTCATGGGATCTACAGATGACTTTAACTTTTGCTGACGGTAAAGAAAGTGTTTACCCTTTAATAATAACTTATTTCACTGCTTTGACTTTATTAATGACTCAACAGTCACAGATTTTTCACAAGCTGGCTTCCCAAAAGTTATGAAGGGCCTATCACTGATTTATAAAGCATTACTTTGCTGTCCTGCAAGAACCACAAATTTCCAAAAATTTGACCTTTCATGAGCCAAGAAAAACAGCCCCATTTCCAGCTTTGTGACAGTGCAATTTTTAGATAATCCAGTGGGTTTTAAACTTGTTTATTTAACGTAAGAAGAAGCATGTTTTCCTGGAAAATGAAAAATTGCCAATTCTGGAGATACATGGTTTTCATTTGTCAGCAACCAGTGGAGTATATGATTTGTTAACCATTATTAAAGTCATTAGTTGTCTGAGGTATATAATACCATAATAATCACATGATCTGTTTGTGTTTAAATGTTTTAAAGTTTATTTCATGACGATTTTAAACATTAAGTCATTATGTTGACTACAATGTACAAGTACATGCAATATTCAGTACATGCTGCGTGAGAGAGCCGTTTATTTAATAGAAGATGTTTAGTGATGAAACACTAGGGCTTTTAGGACCACAGGAGTTTGTGTTGTAAATTGTGTGCATTAATTTTCCCACTTAGCTTGTGAAATTCAACTATGCTTCATCTTTCAGACCTCAAATATATATAGCTTAACAAGAAAACAACAAAATCATACATCTGAATTAAAGGCAGTACAAAAATAATTCCTCTAAAAACATTTCTGTGGACCGTGCCACAGCAAAAGCTCCTCCCGCTGAAGAAAAAAAAAAAAAGACCTGCAGGGGACACTGTTCCTCAAATGTCTTCATTTCACTTTGGAGTTTGGTAGTTCGATTCTTCTACACGTTGATACTGATGGTGTTGGCTTTGTAACTACTACTACCACACGCGTTGTGCTCTAAAGCTCTGAGTCTCTGAAACAGGAACAGGTGAGCAAATGTCACTTTTCACAGTCACTCATGGCGGCCTTAGTTGGCCTGCTGGCGACCCAGCCTGATGTCATAGGACACCATGAAGTGGTTGTCCCAGGCGAACAGCTTCCTCTGAGCCAGGTTATAGTCGATCATGCTGTTGTAGCGGTACTTGTTCTTGAAGGGGATGGCCATGGCCTTCCCCTGGCTGGTTTCAGTGTCGTAGATGTAGTTGATGATGGTGTCAGGTGCGGTGTAGCTGGCCACGGTGTACAGCTTGCCGCAGATGATGAAGGAGTTGGCCACGGAGTTCTTCCTGATCTTGGTCTCCCAGCTCTTCTTCACCTCCAGACTGTGTGGATCCAGCTGCGAGATCACGATGGCTCCTTTGGCTTTGCTGGTGGAGTAGACGGCCCACAGCCCCTGCTCATCCACAGACAGGTCGATGTCCGTGTAGCCTCCCCACGAGTAGGGGAACTGGCCGTGGAAGCCGGCATGGGGGAGGTCACGACGGGCTGCGATGCTCTCAGAGGCCAGGTCGTAGCGGATGATAGAGCGGCTACGACGCCTCTGAAAATACAGAGAGCCTCGGTACACAGTGGCACCAGTGCTCTCTACCGGGTCTGGCAACAACAGCACCTGTCATGGGGAAACATGAGACAATAACTGGGAATTTTTCTAGGGATTTTTGGCTTATTCCCGTGAACGAATATCATCTATGTGACACCTACCTTGGATGGAAAGCCTTTGGAGAGTTGTTCCATGTCCTCATAGCCAAACATCTTCCTGACGTCAGAGCCGATGGTGTCGATACGCCAGATCATGTTGGGTCCATAAGGGGAGACGCTTTCAGGATCCTGCATCCAAACACCATATCTACCTTCTATGCTGTCGGCCTTCCTATGAGTGACCGGCTCCCCAACTGAAATCAACTCCCCACAACCTGCAAGCAGGAAGGAGGGGAAACATGAGAGAGGGAAGGATAAGAAGACCTGTGAGACTATCACTTAGGATCACATTCAAAAAGTCAAACAAGGGTCCCACAAATCTTTACAAGCAATCATCATCATCCAGTGGTTTTCAGACTTAAGGTGACTTCAGGAGACAAGTCACACAGTCAGTGGTTGAGGGACGATGAAGGTAATCCGAGAGCTGATCAGGGTAGCAATGAGGTCATCATTTCTCATCATGGAAGCAGACAGCAGGTCTAGAGATGCTGCCTGACATCTCCGTTAGCCGCAACTTTGTCTGAGTCACCACCACCAGAGCAGCAACTGGGCTACAACTCATCCCTGACTTACTGGGAAAACGATAAGGCAGGCTGTATATTTACCACTTCCTAAAATACATTCTTGCTCTCAGGTCCAGGGCGTAGCAGCGGATTAAGGGTTAGATAGGAATATGTCTTATAAATACACCTATTACCATGTAGCTTCTCTGTGGCGAGGCCCCATCAGAGATTATATGACTTCACGTGGTGACTGCACGTGTATTTTTCTCCCAAACAATCAAAGCCTGCCGAGAGCCATTCAGTAGCGCGAGCTATGACGTGGTTTTGGGAAACCCATGAGGGGAAGGTTTAACAGTGAGTGTGACATCCTCGTTAGGGGTGCTTTCCCTTTACATTTACGAGACAAACATGAAACTCAGGCGGGCCCTCATACCTACGGATTGGCATGACTCTGGTATTCTCGCCCCAAATGCTGCAGTATTAATAGCAGTATTTGCTTTGAGGCTGTCAGCAGGGGGGCTGAGTGTCATGTTTGCCAGGTCAGATGGACAGAGGGGGAGGAGGGAGAAGGAGAAGGGGTGAGTGAGAGGGGTATCGGCTGCCAGGACTGGATTTTAAAGGACTATACTGGTGTGTTTGTACATTTGCAAATGGGTGTGATAAAGTTGAATATATTTTTCTCATCATTACAGGCAGGTGTTGGGTCTCCTTCATGAAACTTTTCGTACACACAGATTTGATCTTAAAAGTGCCCCATGGAGTTTTCTTGTAAACGAGCAAAAGTTCATTGTTTCTTACCAAAACGCAACGTGCATATCTTTAAGGGCCTGACAAATGTGTTGAATGTGTTTCCATAATCATAAAACATTTGTAAAGCTGATTTTTTGAATATTTTAGATCCTGTATTGTTTACATCCATGTAAGCTAGCTTGCAGTCTTCTTCTCTGACTTTGTGGGCGCATTGCAATGCTTCTTTGTGCATCAGTGGAATAGCGTTAAACTGGTCACAGGAATGTGCATCACATTGCCGGCATGCTTGTGTACATGTATGTGCGTCATTGTGAGTCTGCGCAATACAAACAAGGGGGGACCCGCTTGCAATAACATTGCTCTATAGTGTTACTAGTGGTCAAAAACTCCTTAGGGTACCTTAAAGTTAAAGAACAAGATTTACTGACACACGCATTCTTATTATATGAAATATATATTCCAACAGAGTTAATGTTTTTTTTAAACATTTTTCATCACATTTCCAAAGACAAATCAGCCCAGCTCATTTATATGTTAGATGATGGCACTTTTTTGTCAAAGCTGCATTATCGTTTAATGGTATGGCCGTTAAAGCAGACTGATTTCAAAAGTCTGCGGTGTGTTAAATAAAAATGCCAGTAAAACTAATGGAGACTTGATGTTCACTATAATGGATTGAACAAGTCTGCTGCAAGATTTTCATACAGAAATGAACTGAAACTAATAGATGCCTGAAATGGAATAGAAAACCTAGATTCAAGTTTCTAAAACATAGCGGCATGGTTTGCAAAATAGCTATCTGTGATTTAAAGTATGTGATTTGTGGTAAATGTGCTAAAACATGCTAAGCCACTCGTAT
The DNA here is from genome assembly GCA_003416845.1 of Oplegnathus fasciatus. Lineage (NCBI taxonomy): Eukaryota > Metazoa > Chordata > Actinopteri > Centrarchiformes > Oplegnathidae > Oplegnathus > Oplegnathus fasciatus. The sequence goes on from NTHP01000015.1 coordinate 2,007,085, forward strand.
GGTCCTCTAAGGGAGAAATAAAGAATATTCCAAACAGAGACCTGTGTTGTCCTCAGAGCCGTCAGGAGCAGGTACCTCTGTCACCTCGGCCTTCAGCTCCTGGAAACCTGGAGATCCATACTGCCACGCTGAGTCTGACAGGAAGAGATGGAGGGATGGATTTAGTTGGTTAAGAAACAGCAAGGTGGAGGTGATTCTGCAGAAAACGCATCCCACCTCTCAAACTGCTGCTGTCTCCCTGCCTGTTGGGCCTGGTCATCAGGTGAGACATTGGACTGGAGCCTAAACGCACACAGGCAGAGTTTGGTGATTTCTGTCGCACATTTCACATGTAGCACATAATAGTTAAGAGAGTGTTTGTGTACCCAAACGTGGCTATGGCACTACTGACAGCAGGGAATGTGACAGCAGGAAACGAACACCCCTGAACGGATTCCCAGCTGCTCTGGAGTCAGACAGTCGGTAGATTGGCCGACCATAAGACACATACTTGACACACTCGACACCCCATCCCACCCCAGCACTGTCAACTTCACGTCCCCAAAACTTCAAACCAGTCGTTTGGCCCTTTCTCCCCTGTATCACTGTCTTTTCTTCCCCTCTCTTCTCCTCTCCTGCCTTCATTCCTCATCTTCTTTCACCCAATTTTACCCCCAACCCTGTCCTTATGTTCCTATTTGGCTCCTTCATGAAACTATTACTGTGAAAAGAGATGTCAAACAAAATGTCAAACAATGTCTGTAAACTGTGTACCCCTCAGAGGCTTTAAGATACAAACAAGTTGGTGTTTACAAAAGAAAAATGAGCTTTTCAAATAAGTTGTCATGAAAACGGATGAAAGTTTGGAAGGGTGTGTTTGTGTATCAGTATGCGTGGGTGACTCTTTGTATGTGTGTGAGCACGTGCCTGCTGTGCTCTTGCACGTGCAGTGTCCAGTGAGTTCAGGCGCATAATGAGCCCTAATGATGCAGAGAGTATTAAACGTTAGCATCTGGAAGCTGATGTCGATTCTGGGCGTTGATGAAGAGGAGCGGGAGGTTGGTAATGGGGCAGATGATCAACAGCAGTGACATGGGAAAGGGTTGAGCCCATTTTAAAGCTTCTAAAACAAAAAGGTCACTTGTGTTTTGAGGGTTACAGGGGGGCTGCTATGAGGCTGTTCCCACAGGACACAGCCATCCATCATCATCCCAGGTAAACAGCCACATTCTCCTACTGTCTTTTCCCTGGTGTGTGTGTGGGTGTTTGCCATATGTGCCCTCATATCCTGCCTCTTTGTCTGGGATGTCACTGAGCAGAATGCCGTAAACCTCACAGACCAGACGGGTCCTAATTTCCCAGAGGAGGCTCATTCTGACGACTAATCAACCCCTGCTTACAGAGTTCAGCAGAGCTGTTGGATCTTATTTGGGTCCAGTCCTCCACAAAGTTTGAAACATGAAACATTTTGTACAGTGTGTAATCAACAGACAGAAGAAATTTTACTTAAAATTGGCCACAATCTGGCCATGTATAGTCCCTTTACCTGTTGCACGATAAGCACATTGATTGAGACATCTCAGGAGTTCATTGAGCATTATTTATGACTGCTGGCTGCACATTCGGGAAAGAAAACATCTGAAAGACATGGTGAAATTGACTGGGTTTTGGTAATGGTCTTGACTCCATCTTCTCCGTAAACCTGAGTAAACTACACACGCTCTTCTCTGTGGCTGACTATAACCTGAAAATAAACTTCATCTGGTCTGCTATTGCACTCCTAGAATATAGCAAATTATTTTAAATGTGACTTCAAAATAATTTTCTTTTGCGTGCTGTTGAATCTTGTATTGGTTCTGCTTTGAGCACAAGACAGGTCTCCATTTATAAAGAATGTTTCCACTTTTAGCATACAGGCTCGCTGGCCTGTGTTGTCACTGCTAGTGCAAATTTTATGTGAAGGACTATTTTTAAAGTCTTAAAATAACATTACAAAATAACAGCTCATGTATTTTGAGAGGCAAGAGTTATTGAAGGTCATAACCACCGCTTGAATTGTAAATGCTAAAATGTTCCTGTCAAAGTTACAGTCTCGCCAGGATGCTTTGACTTTTATCTCCTCTCTCCTCTGGTTCTGCGTGTCTTCCTCTCACTATGATCTATTCTACATCTGCCTCTCACCCTGAGGGGCCCTCTCTGTGTATTTCTGTCTGCAGGTGTAAACATGAGGAGCTAAGCAGATAAGCTGGAGTATGCAGGAGATAGAATATATAAGCTCTCCTGATGCAGAGGGAGTAAGGATGTCTGGTGGACGGGGAGATGGTAAGGAAGGATTTACTGCTGCCAGCAATCTCGGCTTTACAAGTAATACACTCTGAGAGCCAAGAGGGTAAACAGAGCGGCGGCTTAACTGAGAAAAGAAAGGGGGATGGTGGGTGAAAAGACGAGCACGGAGGTTAATTAGACGGATGTTTGGCCACTGCAAACACACAGAATACCAGAGCTTAAACTCACTGGCTCCAGGATAACTCCCAAGCTCTGCGCAGCCCTCTAACCCCTAGAAGTATAGTGTTCTTGGCCCCGAGACCTCTGCGGCCCCCTCCATCCCCATCAGCCCTGACCCACCAGGCGTCATCAAAAGCCCTAAGATGAGACCTTGGCACGGAACCACCACTTCCAGAGCGTGCATCACATTTCAGCCCCCCCTCCCCTTCCCAACCAGGCTATTCGCACCCTGCTCGTCATGCAGAGGGAAACACCAGTCATAAAGAAAGCAGGATCTGCTCATAAATAGTGAGCCGACCCTCTCTGGCCTGCCACCATCACCCCTAAATGCAGGCAGGAAGCAGGGAGCAGAAACCTGAGCCGAGCATCTCTGCAGACTGGTGGGGCAACCAAAACATTAACCACACAAATACACACACACACAAACAGGTACATGCATCATTAGAGGGTGCACACACATTATTCCCCTGTTTTCTTTAAGGGGATTTGTGCAGGCAGATATGGCTGCAAGCAGTGTACAGAAACAGACCCACACAAACACACACAAATGGGATCCCTGTGCCTGTGCAATGCACTGGAATTTTGTGTGGCTCTACATGTGCATGGTATTCCATACATGGATGACATTTATGTGTCATCGCTTCTCCAATTAACCCATTATCCTTCAGCCAGAGTCAGCAGAAAGACAACCTGTCTGCAGGCAGTCACGCCTAGTTGTGCATCTTAATAGCAAAATGGATAGGGAAAATTTAAATATAAAATAAATTCTGCACAATACAAAATATATAGAAGCTGGGAATTCATAACAATAGAATAGTCAGAAGTAAAAATGTTGTTTTTATTTATAAAAGTCATTAAGCTTTGCACATTTTTAAAATAGCTCTTAAAGTGTCTGGTGGTTTGAGTGTATCTCTTACCACCAGCAGGTCTCATCAGGCCACTGCCCTGCAGAGAGGGGCTTGGTGGCACCATGGGGGTCTGCGGAGGACAGGGTCTGTTCCTCAGCCTCTCCGTCTCCCTCCTCATCTCCTCCATCCTGCGCTGAAGCCCCCCCAACTCCTGCTCCAAGCGCTCCTTCTCTCCCTGCAGCAGATTCCTCTCCCCCATGGCCCGGTTCAGAGCCTCCTGAAGATCAGACTGAGCTCTGGCTCCGGCCCCTTTGGAACCCCCAGTGTCCCCTGCAGTCAGCCGGGACACCAACACCTCCAGAATGCTGAGTCTGGCTTTCAGGCCCTCCACCTCGGGGCCACCGATCTGCGGGCAACTAGCCTCGGTGGGGCTGGGCACAGTGAAGGTGTACTGGCATCGTCCACCTCGGTCATTTCCCCTCCACAGAGCAGCTCGGTCCTGTGCGTCACCTTGCAGAAGAAGACCACACATACACAACGAGAGAAGGAGGAACATGCTGGAGACGGTCCTTCCACACAGACAGATCACAAGTTTACTTTAAATTCTCTCTCTGAAGAACTACTTTCTTTCTTCTGCCTAATCTTCTTTTATTTTTCAGCTCTCAACTGGAATTCTCCTTTAATCATTTACTAATTTCCAATTTCGTGGTGACGACTTTCTTTCCTATTTTGTCTCACTCTTTTCTCAGGTATCTCTTCTTCTCTCCTTCCCTCTCTTGTTCTTCTCTCCTCTGTCTCTCCTTAGTGGACAGGTCTGTAACACTGAGTTCTCCCCAACAGCTCACAGATATTTATACAATCTGGAGGGGAAGGAAGGAGGGAAAGAGGGGAAGAGAGGAGAGGAGAAAGGGAGGGAGGGGAGAAAGGGAGAATACTGGGGGGGAAGGGGGATCAGAGCTAAAGGAGGAGGGAGGGAAGAAGAAAAGAGAAAGTACTGGGATGCTGGTTGTTTTGGGAACAAAAACATCCCATTTTCACAGGAGTTTGAGTGCATCTGTCTTTCTGCAGAACCTGTTTTTTGGATTTAAGGCTCCAACACGACGCTCTCTGCCTTTTAAATTTGTGCACTTCAGACCCTCCACTGTCATTTATTCATTTCTTATCTGTAAAAACCTCCCCTGATATGTGTGATGCAGTCCCATGTGTCTAAGGGGATTTGGCTGAGGTTTGGCCCCAGCATGGCAGGGAAAGCTGGGCCTCATTGGATACAATTACCTCCCGAGGAGCCGGTGTCCCCTTTCATGTTGGTAGGGGGCCAGAACGTGACGCAAGCAGCCAATAAGGGTTGTGATAATGGAGGGTCGAGGTTACAAGTCAATCGATGACCTGGATACCTGACGCTGACCCCGACATGGACTGGGTCCCCTCAGCTGAACTTGGTTTGTTGTGAACAGTATTCATGCTGCACTCACTCACTGCAGTTTTTAAAAATTTATATTTAATACAACATGAGTAAGCTGCCGGGGGGGCATTCCTCTCCGAGCTCACTTCCTGTCACTTGCTGCCTGGGTGGATTTGTTGCAGTCTGCCTCTTGTCCCTCCTCTCTCGTCTCTTTGCTTTAACACAGTATCACAGACACGTTGAACCGCTGCCCGCGAGGCTCACTTCTACAGTCATGTGATACAGAGGGTGATCTCTTGTTTATTTTCAGAGAGGCAGGATGAAAGATTTGAAAGTGAGACGCTTGCTCAGAGATGCACGCGATGATGCAGGTGTGCAGACACGCACACCTTCCAGCTCACCTCAGCTTACCCTCATATCCTGCCTTTTTCTTTGAGCTCCTAAAATCTGTCCTGGCTCCTCTCCTGCACTTCTTTTCCTTACTTCTGCGTACATTCAGACTTGTTGTACATCCATCTCTGCTGACCTGCCAGGCCACCCCGAACCCTAAAACATCACCTGACCCAGATGCTTCACTCCAGGGAGGCCAGAGGGCAAAGGGTGCAGCGGGGAAGTGTGCATACACACTTCCTCTTGCAGGTTGATGCCTTCTGTCAGTGCTTGTTTACAGACAGCTGGTGGTGCCTGAGACAGTTGTCTTGATTGATGAGGCAAGCCTCTGATTGGCTGGACAGATGGATGGATGAATGAATAAGGTACAGTATGTGTTTGATGTTGAAAACACTGAACTGCAGTATTCAAGGTTTGGACACATCCTCTTACAGGAAATGTCTTAACAATGAGAAAATGAAGAGAGGGTGGAAGGTGGGACACATGAAATAAAGGACTGAATACATCAGAGGAGGAGAAGCTGGGAGTAAAACCACATGTAAACAGAGATGGAGACAATAGAGGAGAGGAGTGAAGAAAGAAGCTCCTGGGAAAGTAGGAGTGAGAAAGAGGTTAACTATAACGAGGAGGAAGCAGAGGATGAAGTGTTCTCAAACATATGAACAATGTTTTATTCACTAGAATCCAGAATGAGTATCAAATGTAGATGGGTTTCTTTTTCTGGAGATGTATTCCTCTCGCTCCTGACACAGAGGCAGAGTCTCTACCGGACAGGGTGTGTGTGTGTGACTGACTAATGCTGGTTGGCACATTGTCCTCTCTTCTCTCTTGTGAGTTTAGTTCCCTTTTACAGGACTCATATAACTGCTGCTATGCCCGGAATCTGAAGTCATCCAGTATTAGCCCCTAACGGAGGACCAAAACATCCTGTGCTGCCAGCGTGGGTGTGTCTCTGCAGGCAAAGGATACCAAATGTCCTCTCATGCACAAATATACAGCAAAGTGTAACAGAATTGTTTTTTCTCCATTGCATATGGATGGATAAAGTCCTGACCAGAGGCAAAATCAAACCTCCAGACACCCAGTTTGCAGTTAAAGCAAATGGCTTGTGTCTGCCAGACCTGAAAAGAGCTGTAACATTTTACAGCCACTCGTCCAACCAGGACTTTACTATCTTTGCAATTTCCTTGCAATTGAGCAGGATTCAGGGACCATCCAATGGTACGCAGACTTTTCACCGCAGCTACGTTTAAACAAGTGTATGAGATTTGACCTCTCTCCTCTTCATCTTCAAAGCTGAAATAAAGCCATCAGCCCCTGCTGTGCGCACCAGCAATGACTGTGAGCTGGAAGGCCATCTGCCATAGATCAATGAAGTAAAAGACCCCTGTGGGCCAATTTAATTTCTGCTCCCTCAGAAGGGTTGGGCAGCGCTGGCTGAGCAAAGGGCAAAGCTGTCACTATGTGTTTGTGTCTACTGTCCTGTGAGGGCGTGAGCAGAGGGTCTGTCAGAACAATATCACTTCACGGACTCCGCTCCATCCAACTTTAGTGCTATCTTGGGACCCCACATTGCCAGTAAAGTGACAGACCAATAAAAAAGTCGGGTAATGAGAGGAGATAAAAGACAGCTCAGGACTTCACTGGTTCTTGGGAGCACGAGGATATCCTAAATGGTTGAGAGTGGAGGGGTGGCATGATGATTACTTTTTCCCTCTTCACCTCTAGTCATCTTTCTTTCCATCAACCTATTCAACCTTTTCTCAGTTTCCCTCTGTTTGCCTTCTCCATCCATGCTCTTCTTTTCAGATTCCCTCCCCCCAGGAAGATGGTCAACCAGTTCAAACCAGATTAAACCAGACCAGTGCCCTTTAAAATCACTTTATTTCAGAGCAAAAAGGATCAGTATATCAGTCTTCCAATGCAATGCCAGAGTATTGTACATCATTAAAGAATCAATATTTACAGCTAAAATAAATTACATTAAAAATAAAATGAGTTTTCATGTATTATACAGTTAATTAATCCAGACACATTGACACCTAAGTTTGTTTCACAGCTCAACTTTTAACTCACTTAAATTACCCCTCCTTAAACGTAATGTAACAGTACAGAGAGATATACGGTCCCTTCAGTGGAGATGGGAATACCAGCATTCATACAAGCATCACATTGCGCGACCAGCAGAGATAAGAACTTATAAACAGTGAAAACAGACAGAAGCAGTATTAAAACCAAACAGAACCATCTGCAGAGTGACAGACAGTTTAATGTCGCTAGCAGGAAAGTAGGATAGCCGTGACCAAACCGGCCCAGAGCTCAGCACAACCCAGGAGGAAGGTGAGAGGTTCGGAGTGCAGAGTGGTGAGGAGACATTCATAACCTGGATGTTTTGGTTTTGACGCGGTCCTGCTGTACAGTATAACAAGCTATCGAGAGGCAGACGGAAATGGAACGTGGTGATTTATGGTAGTAGAATAATGTAAAGAAAGCAGGATGTTGTCTGAACAGATGGCGTTCCTTTCTTGTCCCTTTTCCAATCAGCTGTACTGATGAGGAAACATACCTGATAAGTGAAATCATTTTTCTGTCAGAAAGCCTTTTTGATGATTAAAAGAAGCGACCTTTGACTACGCAGATGAACCTCAGATGTTCCCTTGCCTTGTGCTGAGCGGTGAAATGTGCCTGTGTTCACAAAATGTTCCCTATGAACGTTCTCATCCTCAGACGGTGAGAAGACGGCACACGAGGAATCATGGGTAGACATCTGAGGTTCATTCGCTAAATGTTAGAGCCCCTTTATATGAGGCTGCTGCAGCAGATTCAGACCAGCTAGTTGGCATGGATTCCCTGCCTTTATAGTATCTATTTATACGATCTGGAGTTTCCCTGTGGTCAAGGCAAAGACAGGGCCCTACACGTGATATGCATCATGGGATGGAGCACTCCTTCACATTGACTAGAGGGCTGAGAGTCAGCGTTTTCTCCCAAACTGCATTAAAATATCTCCCCAATTCTCCCGTGTCCCCTTTCTGTAGCTTAGTTCCAAACCAGGGATCTAACCCAGCCTTAGTACTGATCTCACAGCAGATTTATGTGGAAATACCAATGATAAGCTCTGTACTAAGGGCAAGTTGAGGCCAGATCCTTGAGGGTACACAGCTGACACTGAGGAGGGTGTGGGAGGCTGGCTGGCGCCCCCTAGCTGGAGTGGAGGACTGTGTGCAGAGGAGAGAGAGAGGAAGATGAGGAAGAGGACGGTTCTCCCCCATCTTCCTCGTCAGACACTAGCGATATCGCAGGATCACTGGAACTGAAAGAGAGAAAGAATATTCAATGAGCTGTGCACATTGTGTACATTTAAACTGTTAGTGTGTCTGGTCTAATACTCACTGATGATAATGAGCAGGAGAGCGACAACTACCAAGGCAATGATCATCTTCATCTGTGGAAGAAACGGCACACATTAAACACCTTGCTCGTAATACCTCTGATGCCTCAAATGCAAACAAATAAAGAGACACGGTGAAGTTGTCACATGCTTGAACACACACACATAAAACAGCCAGCCCACCTTCATGTCTCTCCACCACATCCTTCTGTGCAGCTGTTTGGCTCGGCTACTGAAGGCAGACGCGTTGTCCGATAGGCTCTCTGGAGCGTCACATGGCCGCAGCACAGACAAGGACACGTGAGGAGAAAAAGAAATTGGAGGAGAGGAAAAAAAAAAAAACATTTGTTAATCACCAAATAAACAATAAGAAGGCTATTGTTTTGATTTTGATGAAGGTGACTCAAACTGCCTGGCTCTGTGTTCTGCATGTGCAGTCATAAGGTGCTAGAGTTATGTAAGCCCTAGCTCTGCTGATGAGATCACTCTCACTGTGAACAGCTTTTTAAAAAGTCGACTCTATTGGCATGAAATGTTGAACAACAAGTTGCCGAATTCATACACGACGGAGCAAAAACACATTTCCTTAATCTTCCTCCCTTCTGTCCTCGTCGTGATATCCGTCTCCAAAATGCTCGCCCACACTGCTCTCTGTCTCTCTGTTTCTTGGATACTGTTGTTAACTTGATGTTTATGCATGTTAACAGGAAGGTTACAGCTCCCTAGCGTGCGGCGCTGTACTTGTCCAAGCCCCCATCCCTCTTAAGAGTCTTTGTGTCTGTCATGTGTCTTCTGTTTCCACGTCCACGTGCCCATTAACGACCTGTCGCTACTACAAAGAGAAGGGCTTAGACGGGGCTTCTGAGAAGATGCTTGTTAATCTTAAGGAATTTAACAACAGGTTACCTGCACGTGGGTAAGAGAGCAAACTGCAAGTGTCAATCACAAGATATTATATTGCTCACATAAATACAACATGCACTGTAGAGACATGCAATCAGTCACACAAATGTCCACAGACCCACAAATATAGCAAAACTCACATATACACAAAGACTCACGCAAACACACACACACACACACAACTGGTTCCAGATGTGCGTCATTGTCTTGGCTGGCTGGTCAACATGATAGAGAGAAGCAGTTACACAACATCTGTGCGGATGTCACGATGAGGCCTAATAGACTGGCAAGAGACACGAGCACTCATCTCTTCATCCACGGAGGAGGAGAAGAAGAAGAGCCGTGCGTGTCTTATTGAAAGCCTTCCACGTGTGTGAAGTTGTATAACGGCGCGAGCTAAACACGTTTCACACACCTGCTTGATGTACGCCGAGTGAATGAGAGTGTGAAACCTGTCAAAGGCTTGCAGATACACACCTGGTAAAACACTGAACCTGGGCATATCATTAACGCCTTTAAAGTGTACTGAGCGTATTTACATGCAAGCACCCGCTGTAAGTGTACACACTGCAGGTCCTGCAGAAGAGAAGTTGTACAAGGTTGTTCTAAAGTTCGACAACACTGAGAAATCATAACAGCATTTTTCATGTTATTTTCTGCCCTAGTTTGATGCAAACTGATTTTTATTTGATTCATTTAACAGACTGACAAAGAAACTGTAAATGCAGCATATCCACTCAGTCAGTACACAGTAGCGCCTCCTTGGGCAGAAATCACAGCCTCCAAATATTTCATGCAGAGAGCTGATAATTTATTGATTCTTGCTTGAATTTGGAATTTCTCATTTGCAGAACATTTCTATGCTAAAAAGCTTCTATGCTTGTCTTCTTTGCTGCTTTAAAGATACATTTAGGATCACTGGGCCTCATTAACAAATCTTCTTTCTTTTAAAATGGATGCACTTTGCAGAAATGTCCCAATTAACATAAGCAAATGCCCAATACTCCATACTACATACAGTGAGGACAGCAATCCTCAGAGCCATGTGCAAACCATCTGTAAGCTACATGTGGAAACTAAACATTAAAACAAACCAGACTGATAAAATATTCCCTGTACAGTTTGAGTTAACTTCGTTTTACTTTGTAAATCATGTGGACACACACAAGAACACAAGCTGTCTGAGTGTGACTCACCCGACTTGTCCTGCAGGTCGTCGAGACGCTCGCCCCTCTCTATCACCTTGGAGATGTTCTCCTGCATCACATCGATCACCTCATCAACCTGGGACTGCACCCTGAGGACACAAGTTGGTGTGAGACGCAGAATCATAAATAATAGACATGAATCATAAATGATAAAAGGCAGGATTTGTTAAGGATTGATGTTTTTCTTTTTTTTTTGGTAGCCCACCACAGTACAAAGCACCTGTTTTCCCAATAATAACCTCTTCTCTATATCTAGCCTCGTCCAGTTGGCAGGCAATAAAAAGCCTGTCAAATGCTTCTCAGCCTCACTGTGACCTGCTAGCACCTGTTCAGTGTGTGCAGAATTATGCTCAAATCCTTGCTTTATTCACGGTACTCATACCTGAGCATGGCATGACTAGTCCAGATTAGCCTTCAGTCACTCTTATTTCAGAGTAATTCTTAGCAATACCTCTTGGAGGGATGGAGGGTCAGCGGGAGGGAGGACATTGGCGAAGAAATGAAAAAGGCGGAGAGGCTCATAAGTGAGACACAAGACAAAGGAATTTGTTTTCTCTAACAACTGATGACATTTCCCGACACCATTACACAGATCGTCTCAGACAAGGGACTGCAGGAAATGATCAGTCTTGGGCTTCAGCTTGACTGCATCTTGAAGACGGTAATATTAAACATGCAAAACCATAACCAGAGCAACACACACCACCAGGAAGAAGCATGGGGCTGCCACGAACACACTCAAACACACTGTGAGCACCTGACCTCAGGGGTTCAGGTCCAGGCAAACACAGAGGTGAAGGGCCTCGGCAACGTGCGCGCAACATTCCTAGAATGTGTAATGATGGCATCTGGTTTCATGTGCTCACAACAATGACACACTGTCAAGTATGAACAGAGTGTGGAGAAACAACTCTGGGTGCCAGACTGTCTCAACAGTGACCACCTCTTCTCTCTGGTTGTCTCTGCCTGGAGGTTAATGTGGAAACTGCAGAGGGACTGGGACCTCCTGGGAAGGTTACACAATGAGTGCACACATGAAGGCCTCTCTTGCACAATCCACTAACAAACCTGCACCTTCTGGTAAACATGACGAACCACAGTTGCATAACACTAACACCAAAACTTACAGTGCTGGCAATACTATTCTGACCTCTGGCTTTTAGTTGTAATGAGGAACGTGTTAGTACTTACTGCTTCATTTTGTCGTTTTGAGGTCCAAATCTGGGTCCTGTGGGCCCTCTCCTGGAAAACAGGCATTAACGAGGCCAAATTATTAATTGTGTACAATCTATGCTAGTATTATTGCTCTCATCACCTGGGTAAATTGTAACTCTGCTGTGTCTCTGCTTGTTCTAATAAGCTTGGTGCCATAACAGAATATATCATCGCACAAACTCACAAAAAGAAGTCTTCCTCCTCATCAGAGTCCTCCTCCAGTAGGTTCCTCTGTAAAAGAGGGAAAGGTCAGATGACAGATAAGGGTAAGCTCTGGATGTTGAAGGCAGAAATCTTTTCTACTGTTAAGGCGCCAGTTCCAGTGTTGATATCACCCTGCCACCTGCAGTACGCCATTGGTTCCTTGGTTGTGGACAAGGACTAAACAGTTTAAAAGGACCAGAGTTTAGTATTTTAGCACTTGAAATGCTTTCCGATTTGGGTCAGGAACAAGCTCCAGTCCCAGCATCTTGTCGGCTGAAAGGCCCAAATAGAGTACATTCTTGGCACTCACAGCTAGTGCTGCTGATACAGAGATATGAAACTCACATCGCCAGATAGCCGCTGTACTAATCAATAGATGCTTTTTCTGTCTGTCTTCAGAAGGCAGATATGGCCAAATACACTGCTATTATAGCGCACTTACATTATGATGACTTACTATCAATAAAAGACTGTTGCTCTGCTGTTCTGCTTGCCAAACCTCGATAAAAACCCTTCGTCTTGTGCTCTCTGCTGAGAAGCCAAAAAAGACTTGAACAGATTCAGATAAAGAAATAAGAGTTTCTGGGATCTCAAGGTAGATCATCTCACACTGCCACGATCACAACCATGTCTGAACCACTGGTGGCTTTAATAGGGGCAGAAAGCACCCTGTGTAAAATGCTATTAATGGAGAATTAGTGAGGACAGCGGCATTAAATTCTCACAGGAGGAGAATTGAACCAGGAGGAGACAGAAAGAGTCTGTTTCTCATTGGATGGCAGACAGGAAGACTATATTCACTGCTACTGGGAAAGAAAGGTCTTTAAAAGAGATCATCTTGTTCCATGAGTTTAGGAGCAGCATAAATTACATTTGAATTACAGTAAGCAGAAGTAGTTTAGGTTACATCTCCAATTTTTCAGTCGTGGTAATCACCTTCTAACAACCATGACACCCTGCCACTACAAAGAGCCAAGAGAAGGAAAAGCTGTGGATGTCCTGTAATGTTGACAGCTGCCAGCCAATGCCGTGCCAATGTAGACATTTTATTTTCTTGTAAATATGCTGTCATCTGCAGAAAAGCTGAGGGAATGGTGGCCATATGATCATAAAAGAACTTTAAAGTCACTAACACTCTCCTTCTGCACAACATCTTTCTTTCTTTCCACTGTCTGGGAGACATAGGGGAGAACTGGTAGCTATTATCAGAGGGCAGGAGGTAGGGCAGTAAAGGGAAAGCATGGAGGGTGGAAGGGAGATTTTGTTACGCAAGTCTCCCCATAAGCTTAGCTTTGATCCCAGTTCAACACAATAACAAACAGGATTATGCAGAGGAAAGAGAAGACTGAATAAAGTAAAGAATCAGAGGGAGGACAGGGAAGGTGGAGGTGGGTAGGAGGGGATGATCGCTTTGATGAGAACCAGACATTTGGCCACAGGAGTTTCTGTAGTTTCTTCACTTAACCCTCTTTAAATCCCCTATCTCCTTCTAAGGTCCACTCTGTTTTGTGCATTCCCACACTTTTCCATCAGTTGTTCCACTAATTCCAATTTATTCCCCAACATTCCCTCCTTCTATGATTACTGTGTAAAGGACCAAACAATGCATAATTATATTTACAGTGCCTAACTGACTTATGCTGATTACGGCACACTGACTCATCAGGTGCTCCCTTTTCCCGTCCTGCATCCTCTTTGCTCCCTCCATCACCCTGCTTCTTGGTGATGGTGATAAGCCAAAACCCAAACACCACCACCACTCCCTCCATCCGTGTCTCACCCTCTCGCTGCGAATGGATCCCGTGACCTCGTCGTCATTGAGGTGTCGTTTAAACTTGGGGGGCATGTTGTCGTCAGGCTGCTCCTCCCGATCTGGCTCCCTCTGTAGGACAGGAGGAGAAGAAGATCATCAGTTAGGATCTGCGGCACTGTGGGAGATCACAGTCCTCAACACACCTGCACCGAGCCACAATGGTGGTGTTGCTCATAAGTGTGACACGTGACAGCTAAATGAGAGTACTCTAATATTAGTAGGTGGATGTGAGTGATTTGACTTGCAGGCATAACCACAACCAGGTCCTGCCTGGGAGCAGAACATGGAGAACAAAGCATTAAGTGTATGAACAGAGTGAGACCCTAAATCTAGACTCGCTCAGTAATGATTGCATTAATGAGACTGGTCATGGTCAAGCAATCTGAGGAGGCCTCTAGTCCCAACGCTTCCTGTTAAACAGCCTGGCTTTGTTATGAGTCACAGAGCGCATTTCATTAATTTCCTCTGTAATATTTATCTCTGGAACATGTTAAGAAAGTGGTTCTTCCATTATGCTGGCTGTCTGTGAAATGCTGTTTTATGCTTTGTCAGTGAACAAAGAAATGAGAAATATTAAGATATCCTATTAAGATATCTTAAATATTCCTGGTGTGAGCAGGCATTGAGTCTCACGAGCTATGAAAGGAAATGTCATCATAGCTCTCTGTGTGCCTTTGGGTGAAAAACCTCAATGCCAGATGTGGAAAACATGCTGTTCTTCCAATTATACCCCCTCGAGTCTGTGTTTGGGTGTTGCTTGTTCCAAACATCACAAGTAACAGTGCGACAAAACACAACAGTGCCTCAATAAAGTGCCTCTGTGACACTGAACTAAACAACATGTGATCCTAAGGCTCTACTGTAACACTCGGGGGAGGAAAACACAGCAGTCTCACTCATACGCACACCACCTCTCCCCATCCAACAGCTTGTACCATTGAATCCAGTTCAGTCTGACACTGTGGCTTTCTCAGCAGCGTCCTTTTCTGGCACTGCAGTTGGAAAAAGGCCTTTCAGTGGCCAGGAGAGGAGAGGAACTTTCCAGTAAACAGAGGAGAAGTGAAGCAGGGGACAGGGCTCTATCTGAAGCAGCAGTGAAGAGACATAGAAAGAGAAAGAGAAGAAGCCAGGCCTAAAATGTTATGACTTCAGAAAACTAGTCTGTTTCAAGAGAAGAGTATTAAAGGTGCACTCCATATAAAAAAATCAGGATTCATGTCAAAGTCATGATTTCTAACAGAATTATAAATTACAGACTGTGTGATGTCAGGTTTGGACAAAAGATTACCACATTATTAATGATCACAATCAATTTATGGATTGCAACTTTACGCAAATATCAAGAGAAGAATGCAATATGATGCCCACACTAAGCTAATCAATTTCTAAGAAGGGAGGGAAAGAAGATGCTACGTTCATTGAGTCAAGTACAGCTATTTTTAGCTGAATACTGTTATTTACTACTAATGGCTTTAAGGTCCGAGCAAGGAGCCAGTGATGAAAATTAAGGCTGCAACTAGCCATTATTTTCATTATCAATTAATCTGTTGATCATGTTCTCGATTAATCAATCAGTTGTTTGGTTCATAAAATGTCAGAAAATGGTGAAAAATGTTCACTGTTTCCCAAAGCCCAAGGTGACGTCCTCAAATGTCTTGTTTTGTCCACAACCCAAAGATATTCAGTTTACTGTCATAGAGGACCAAAGGAACCAGGAAATATTCACATATGAGAAGCTGAAATCAGAGAATTTGAACACTTTTTCTTTAAAAAAAAATGGCTCAAAATGATTAATTGATTAGCAAAATAGTTGGCAATTAATTTAATAGTTGATAACTAATCGATTAATCAACTAATCGTTGCAGCTCTAAAGCTCACATCTCTGGAGCACAGCTGTATCAGGAATAGTAATTCTATCCTTTAGCTGGTTGAGCTGTTTGTTAGCCTAAATGTAAGTTAGTACGGCAGAATATCTACCACACTTTAACTATTACATTACTACACCACAGTAGTTAAAGTGAAAATGGGTCAATGTAAACGCCTACATAGCTAGCTACTAGCAAATTTAGCTAGCTCAGACAGGCCACTGACAAATCTAAGCTAAGCTAAGCTAGGCTAAGCTAGGCTAAGCTAACGTAGCTACCTGCTGTTTCCCACAAGATGCGACGGTCGATGCTGACGACCACAAACACACAGAGCCTCGGGTGTTAATCCAGGGCTTTCGGGGGTTCGAGGTGGCTTTATGGTGTTGTCACTTTCATTTCAAACGCTGTCCGGACGATGAGACAGGATGATCATTCTGGTTGCTAGCGGTCCGCTTGTCTTCTCTCGGTCTGAATCAGCTGACCAGGAAATGAACACAAACAGCTGGAAGAGGAAGAGGAGGAGGAGGAGGAGAGGGACCGCTGCAGATGTTTGACAGCGCGTGGGGAGATATTTTAATTCATCTTCATTTTTATTCTTCATGCAGCAAATATTCCGATGCCTCATACACATATACAACTGTTTGGCACTACTCTGAATAAATGCGTACTTGTAAATTAAATATTTGTTATAGATTAAACTACCCAACAGTATATAAAGTAAATTAAAATTTGCTTCACCTCAACTGAATACAAGTATTATATAGTACCAGTGGTGGAATTTAACTAAGTACATTTACTCAAGAAGCTACTGTACTTAAGTACAGTTATGAGGTACTTGTACTTTACTTGAGTATTTCCTTTTTATACTACTTTATACTTCTACTCCACCAAATGTCAGAGGGAAATATTGTACTTTTTACTCCACTACATTTACTTGACATTTATAGTTACTTTTTACATTAAAAAAAACACGATATGATGCAGTACTATAGTGCAAATCTACCCAGTAGTACACAAAGTATCTAAAATTGGCTCCACATTGATGAACTACAACATTAAATGCTCTTCCGTGTATGTATTAGTGATAAAAACAGAATAATATAATATATATAATAATATAACACTTTGAAAGGAGCCATTCTGCAGAATGAGTACTTTTACTTTAGATAATTTAAGTACATTTTGCTGATGATACTTCTGTACTTTTACTTAAGTGACATTTTGAATTCAGGACTTTTACTTGTAATGAGTATTTTTAGACGATGGTATTTCTAATTTTACTTGAGTAAAAGGTCTGAATACTTCTTCCACCACTGTATAGTACTCAAGTGTTATAATATATATTAATATACCACTCCCAGGGATGCATTTTTCTGTATAAGTACTAGTACTTTGTTGCTGGTAGTCTAACACTAATAATAATAACACTTTTTAATTTGAACGGCAGGACTTTTACACGGAATGCAGTATATTTACACCGTTGTACGTAGTTTTACTTTAACTAAAATATTTGAATACTTCTTCCACACCTGCCTGTTTTAGTGTGGATGTTTGTCTCACCTGTAGATGGCAGCAGTGCGCTTGACATGCGTCTGGCGTGGCTAAAATTTGACGAGAAGAAGAAGAAGAAGACAAACTTTTACCGGAAGTGTCGCTTTAAGTTGGTAAGCTATCTGTCCGTCACGCTGCATTTACACGTGTATAATGACGTTTTCCTAAATAATTTGTATTTATTTTTCTAAGCAGACGGTGTTTCTGTAACTGCATGTAGTTAAAAACAGGCGTTGTGTTTGTTGCTGTGTCTCCAGAGCTGCTCACAGTCCTCCCAGAGAAATGCAGGCTGCTGCAGGCGGGTCGGATCAGTCTCATCCTCTGTTTGGAGGAGCGCTGTCAGCGGTCCTCCCTCACAGCGCCACAGACGTCAGTGAGCTGAGGGAGATCCCGGACAACCAGGAGGTGTTTGCCCACGCACACACCGACCAGAGCCTGATCGTGGAGCTGGTGGAGTACCAGAGTCAGGTGGCAGACCAAGACGCCGCCAGGTATCACTTTGAAGACATCGCAGGCAGTAACAAAGCTTTAGAGCCAGGTGCTTTTGAAGTGACCAGTGTTGCGCCGTTGCCCAAACCTGAGCTGTCCCTGTCAGACTGCAGCTCAGCCTGGACGCTGACTGGGACACAGTGTGTGTCCAAATTCAACGAGGAAGCGAGGAACACAGTGACCCTTCACCTGGGTCTGTTCCGGCTGCCGCAGTTCTCCACAGATGTCCTGATAACCTTCAATGACCCGCAGAGCATCAGCCCAGACAGCAGCAGTGCCGCCTCAGTGGGGACACACAGAGAGCCATGGACGGTGCAGGACTTCCTGCGCTTGTTGCAGACTCTGACTCTGCACAACCCAGGGCTGTTTGGGTAGAACGACGGCTGCTCTCTCAGTGTGGGACCTCACCTGATTACAGGCACATTCAAGCACATTAGGACTGTGTTTTGCAGGGGCCCCCCACGAGAATCGGGCCTGCAGCATGCGTTTGTTCCCAACCCAAAAGTTTTGGAAGCAGTTCCTTTGAGCAGTGGTTCACTTCCTGCCATAACACACAGGAATACATGTTCGACTCTGCCTTTGATGTGGACTTTTGTTCTGACAGCTAAAAATGAACTGAAAACCAAACATCTCACAGTATAAAGACGTTTTTTTCATAATAAATGTTTTGGATAAAAAATGTTGGACTGTTTCATTATTTTTGGATCACCTGATCGATTTTATTTGTGGGTTAAAGATGTTCTAAAATTGTCCCGTCCTGTGCGGATCTTCAGTAACTCAAAAATCAGATGAATTATATTTTTTTATGTGTTTTACGTGGAGGTATGCACCTGAGAGAAATGTGAGATTTGAGACAAATAACAAATGTTTCCTCTCTGTTTTTCCACCACATTCCCCTTTGCCCGCCCTTCTCCTACTCACTCAAGCATTTCCTCCTTCCTCACTTATGCCTCTCTTCCAAAATACTGCCACCATCCTTAAGCTTGTTTTTATGCTTACACATGTAGATACAGAGAGTAGAGCCTTACCAGTATCTGTAATGCACAAACATCCCCTGACAGACCACTAAATATTCGCTTACTGATCCCCAACTTGTGCGACACTGCTCTAACCTCCATATTTTTTACAGTATGACGATAATGAAAACACACAAGTGATGGCAAAGGTCAAAGTAGAGGTCAGAAAGTCGAAGGTGAATTGAGATTCCACACTTAAACTCCCTCTGGAGCTGTTAAAATGCAGGTAATACTCATAGAGCCCTCAGTGTCTTCAGTGGGACTTGGTCATAAACAGTGAAAATTGAGAGGACGAGTCCCAGCAGGAATATGTATTAGGTCAACTGTTCCATCATTCACTGCAGTGGCCTCATGGTGGAGTAATTCATTAGCCTGAACCTTGAAAAACCTTGGAAAGACTTCATTCAAGGGTGAGTTTGGTGAAACATAAAATTTATGGAATGGAAATTGACCCTCATGAATCGCTGCTTTGAAATTGAAAACAGCCATCTCAGATTTGGAAGTCTTAAGTCATACAGTATGCAATAGATGTTATTTATCCTCAGTTATGTTTGCTGTTGTTTGAAGAAAAATAGTTTTGACTTGACTCTGCTGTTAAATAAAACTCATCACAGCGAAGGAATTCAGGTAAGCCTTGCATAACAAATAAGAGGAAGTACAGTCCGTCTCCCCAAAGCCACATCAAACACTTTTCATCCTCCGGTGCAATCGTGACTGATTAAGATCTCATAAAGTCAGGCATCTTTTCCTCTCAGTGATCCCAGTGTAGCACATTCCTTCATTAACCACAACATCCACAGTAGCACAACAGCAAAACCTCCTTCTGACTACCTTGGATAAACATGCTGCTATTGGTTCTCTTTGTAATACATTCTGAAAACATCCTGTCCTCCAGACCTGATGAGGGTTTTGGAACAGGCATCTGACTTAAAGGTCATGTCGGGAGACAATTTTTGAGGCATTATGGACTTGAAAAGCTTTTTTCCAGGTCCTGAAAACAGACTAGTGGGTTACTACGGTGCAGCGGCCTCAAACTTTTTGGCTGGTCATGTGCAGAGTGGTGAACAGTTTAAAAAGAATGATTGTCTCTTTCTAGGTTGTTTCATAAATTATGAGAGGAGAAAAAAATCAGAGAGGCAGAGGAAAAAATAGTCACTATTTTCTAAAGAAATAATTTTTTTTCCCTTTTCCATTAATTATTTCATGGCCCTGCAACATTTTACACAACCGCCTTGGATGTCCAAATATTTAGGCAGAGGGGCTATTACTCAGAGAAGAAAAGTTAACATGTGCAACTAATTTCACTCACGTATCTCTGAGGATTGCTGGGTCTGAGACCAAGAACTGATAAACTATAATAGTTGGATTCCATACAATGAATATGTAATTGCATGGACCTCTTGTTCTTGTAAGCTTCAAAAAAACATAAAGTGTCCTTGTGTTCAAGGTTCAAGGTAGAATTCATTGTCATTCTCTCCATATACACTACTAGGGGAACACAACTGCTTTCCTTCAGTGTTACAGTGAACACAACAAGAACAGATTTAAGACAAAAAACAAGTACAAACGTGGCAAAGTGCAAGTTATATTAAGCTGAGTAAAGTGCGATGAATGAAAAGTGGCGTCACACATGTAAAGATGTGCCTCATTTCATTGAAAACAATAAAAAGTTCTCATGGACAGAAATGTTAATAATAAAATAAGTCTCTGTTGGCTTGGGAACAACAATTTAATCACAATGTTCGGGGTTCAAAAGATGCAATTTAGGCAAAAAAAAAAGTCTTTTTTACTTATGAGACAATTGTCACATCCTGTCTCATCTAAACTGTGAGTATATATATATCATATAAAAGTCCTTCTTAGCTGACATTGTACATATTAAACCTTTTAAATTCTCCAAAATGCATACACTGTCAGAAATAATGTGCTAAATTTGTACCTTTAGGGGTACAACAGCTTGTCACTGGAGCAGTACCCTCTAAGGTACAGCTGTTGTACCCTTGACATTGGGTACTTATGACTGTGACATCACTGTTGCGTGTGGTTACAGGTGCAGCAGCAGGTGAAACAGGCTTTAAACTTTCAGCCAGAGAGGACAGTGAAAGTTTCACAGCCTGGTCTGAAGTTATTCTTTACATCAAAATGTCTTTAATTTTATTTAGGAAAAGTTCTTGGATGTCTGCTTGTGCAAAAACTGCATTTAACATTTGAGAACTACCTTCTCTCATCTCTCCAGAACCACTTTTGAAGAATCCTTGAGCCA
>NTHP01000015.1:2037326-2057644 GCA_003416845.1 Oplegnathus fasciatus
TATATATATATATATACACATATACACATACACATACATATATATATAACAAAATATTTACTCGCATAGCAGTATAGTTACTGTACCTGCCGTGCAGCCTCCTTGCACTTCTGAATGGAAATCTCATCGGGCTCTCCTTGGTATTCAGGCACTGGATAAAGAAACAGTTAGGTGAGCAATGATTACATGAATTTAAATATTTATTCTACTGTTGGTCTCTCTTCTGATACTTACAGTCAATCTTTTTGGACACCAGTTTGTATGGAAACTTGTCTCCCAGGATCTGAATGACCTGATGGATGAAAGAGAGTAAAGCATAAATCTAGCAGGACTGAGATTTGTAAAATGAAACAAGAGATTTCTGGATTAAATTACAGCTCATGCTCACTGCCTATATTTAGCTAGCACAGACTAAAACAGCATAAAGGCAATAAGTGTGCAAGTATCCTGCCTGAGACGGTTTAGACAGAACAGCACG
Source organism: Oplegnathus fasciatus (assembly GCA_003416845.1). Classification (NCBI taxonomy): domain Eukaryota; kingdom Metazoa; phylum Chordata; class Actinopteri; order Centrarchiformes; family Oplegnathidae; genus Oplegnathus; species Oplegnathus fasciatus. Next base: position 2,037,805 of record NTHP01000015.1, read on the forward strand.
ACCGTAAACTTACAATCTGCCTCAGGCATGAAATGTTTGACTCTTACCTCCTCGAGTTTTTTTGCGTTTCCAGTCACGAAGACCACAGACCTTCCTGCAGGCACAGCCATGATGAATGACACCCGGACGACTAACAACATCGGACCGAACACTTCCGGTGCAGCAACGGCCAATAAAACTAGCTCCGAGAGCTTCAGCGAATCACCGCACAGCGTGTAGCTCCGCCTTCAAAGAAATCCTCCAATCAGCGAGCGGTGCTGCCAGCAATGTTGTCCGGCTTGAACAGTCGGTGCAGGTGCCATGTGGAGAGGTGGCTGTAAACAGACTCTGTCACGGTAAGCTGAAGCGGTTTTGAGTATAGTGACCACAGCATCCGACAATGAGTCTTTTACCCCGCACTGCAGACGAGTTCAGCTCCGCAGAATACTGGGAAAGGTTTTTTAAGAAGCGCGGGGAGAAGGCTTTCGAGTGGTATGGAGACTACAACAAACTCTGCGGCGTGCTGCACAAATACATCAAAGTCCAAGACAAGGTAAGATACCTTGTTGAGCAGGAGATGCAGCGTACACTAAATACCTGGTTCGATTCGACAGTTATATGGAAGTGTACATTTCAATACAGCATACACGATTTGTGTTGACAGTTTGCTTAATATGACTATTTTCATTCAAGTCAGTCAAGTCAAGTCAGTTTTATTTACATAGCCCAATATCACAATTCACAGTTTTCCCCAGGGGGCTTTACAATCTGCACAGTATAGGACACCCTCTGTCCTTAGACCCTCGGCTCTGATGAGGAAAAACTCCCCCAGAAAACCCTGCAATAGGGAAAAAAATGGAAGAAACCATCAGGAAGAGCAACAGAGGAGGGATCCCTCTCCCAGGATGGACAGACATGCAATAGATGCCCAGTGTACAGAATAAATCAACGACAGAATCACAGTGTATATAATTTTGATGACAGAAATGTAGATTGTAGAACATCGAGCAACTTCAGGGATTGCCCGGATAGGTAGCTCTGATCCACACCACCTCCTCTCCACCATGGAGACCTGGAAAGACACATGAGAGGCAAGCACAGCATTCACACAGATAGAGACATGATAACATGCAAACTAGGAGGAGAGGAGGAGAGGCTGAATTTACTGGGGGACGATGATCCAGATCCATGTCTGGATGAGGCACTGACAGCCTAGAGAGAGAGGTCCCAGGATGGCTGATGGTCCAGCAGAGAGAAGCCTGAGTGGGTGGGGGACAGGCAAAGGCACACACCCCCATCCATGGTCTACATCAGTAGAGCTGAAGTGGAGCAGGTGAATAGTTTCAGGTTCCAGGGAATCAACATCACAAAAAACCTGTCATGGTCAGCTCACATCTCCACCCTGGTTAAGAAAGCTCAGGAACGGTTGTATTTCTCAAGGAAACTTAAGAAAACAAAGTTCCCATGTCAAGTCAACCTTTACAGAGGAGCAATAGAAAGCATCCTGACTGGAAACATTACAAATTGGCATGTTTGTGCTCGGCCCAGGACAGGAGGGCTCTGCAGCAGGTGATTAAAACCGCCCAGAACATCATTGCTACCCATCTACCGAGCATCAGTGATATTAGTGAGGTGAGGTGCCTGGGCAGAGCCTCAAGGATACTAAAAGACAATACTCACCCTGTTCAGCCTGCTGCCATCTGGCAGGTGATACAGAAGTATCTGCGGTCGTACCACCAGACTCCAGAGCAGCGTCTTTCCTCAGGCTGTGAGACTCCTCAACTCATCCTCCGTACTTCAACATAAAAATAGTTTTTATTATGGGACTACAATTTGCATTTTATTGTGGAATGACTAATAAATGAACCTTGAACCTTGAAGAAGTAGGCTGTATTCAGATGCTGTACTTACAGTAAAATTACAATAACACGGTGTCAAAATACTTCATTACAAGAAAGTCCTGCATTCAAGCAAGTAAAAGTACATTTATCAGCATAAATGTACCAAAAGCATAAGTACTCTCATGGCCCCTGTGAGTGTTATATTATTATTTCTTATATTATTGGATGGCTCATACTACTTTATTAATGTGTAAGTAGCATTTTACTCTTATAGATGTTCAAGGTGAAGCTAATTTTATTTACTCCATGAACTGTTGGGTAGTTAAATCTATAAAAATCTATAAATTATATATAAAAATATTTAAAAAATCGTATTTTAGAGGTGCATCGTTTTGCATATTAAATGTTAATCTGCAATGTGACCAGCAACTTAAGCTGTCAAATAAATAAAGTGGAGTGAAAATTACAATTACATCATTAAACATGAAATGGAAATACTCAAATAAAGTACAAGTACATCAAAACTGTACTTAAGTAAATGTGCTCAGTTATTTTCCACCACTGCCAATGACAATAAGTGATTAACAGAGTTTTGTGTGTCTGTCCTTCAAGGTGTTGGTGGTCGGCTGTGGTAACTCTGAGCTGAGTGAACAGCTGTATGATGTTGGCTACAAACATCTGACTAATATTGACATCAGTGAGACAGTGGTGACCCATATGAACCAGAGAAACGCTGAGCGCAGGCCAGGCCTGACCTTCCAGCAGGTGGATGCTACACAAACTCCATATGAGGATGCCAGCTACCAGGCTACTCTGGACAAGGGCACGCTGGATGCCATGGCATCGGAAGAAGAAGGAGCACTGGCCAGGAACATGCTCACTGAGGTGAGAAACCAATGGGTCAGGGTGTGCACAGATCATATGTGTTTTCCTCAGTCGGTACGTAGCAGTTTTCTTGCGTCTGCAGGTGGGTCGTGTGCTAAGTGTTGGCGGCCGGTACGTCTGTGTGACATTGGCTCAGGAGAGTGTGATCAAGTTGGCTGTGGAGCACTTTGTTCAGCTGGGGTGGGCGGTGAGGCTCCACTGCCTGCAAGAGGAAAGTGGGAACGAAGAGGACTCCTTTGCTCTGCCTGTCTTTGTTCTGGTCTGCACCAAGTTTCGTCAGCCTATGCCCATGCCTATTCTGGAGATGTGTCTCGGGGAAGATGGAGCCCCTACTCGTCTCACACAGGTAGCAGACTTGTTGTCAGCTGTGAGGGAGCGTCAGGCGTACTGTGTCTTGAAAAAGAGGCTCCGTACAGGCACAGATGCCACCTCGAACCTCTCACTCACTCTCTGTCATGCCAAGACCGGCCTTCCCAGATACACTCTCACAGTACAAGATTGCCCCCCCGGTGCCAAGGTGCCAAGATCAAACCAGTTTGCTATTTTTATTGGTGAGCTCTCCTGTTATCTCATCATGTTTCTACCTTCCTATGTAAGTCACACTGGTTGTATTTTGTTCTTCTTTGATTTTTTTCCCTTTGCTTATCCTGTCAGTGCCTCAAGGCAGTGAGACAGCTTGGCTCTACAGCTCCAGTGAGGGGCGAAGGCAGCTGGCAGCCAGTGCTAACTTTCGGCGCCTGGTTATTGTGGCAATGCACAGGAACCAGGAGTACACAGACATGCAGGCTGTCCAGTCAGAACTGTCACCAATGGTGATGGACCTGGCTCCCCCGGGTATGCCAGCCAACCACCAGGTAAACACAGAAAAATATTCCTTTTAGAAATGCTCTTTTGTACAATAAAACATTTTATGTTGCAAAAATGTGCATCTGTGCATTAATTTGAGCTCTCTGTCCCCATTCAGGTACCTTTTCTGTCAGTTGGAGGTGACCTAGGTTGGCGAGAGGAGGTCAGCAGGGGTGTGAGTGAGCTGAGCGGGGAGTACTGTGTGGAGAATGTCAAAGGAGAAGATGGAGAACTGTATCGGAGACTCGTTTTCCTGTCTAATGCTGCCCTCGTCCAATCAGAGAGCCGCCTTGTCCGTGCAAATACTGGTCAGTTCTTTTTCCACGTTGACTGTAAATTGTTATGCTCTCTTTTTCTTTATGATCCACCAGCCATCAAACAAATAACAAATATCAACAAAGAAGAAAATAAAACAGAAAAAACTATAAAAGAGAAAATGATGAAAAGAACAATAAAAAAGAAAAATATTATTGTATTGTATAATTGTAATCGTGTATTGTAATGTAGATGTAGATTTGTCAAATGAATGAATATTTATGTCCCTGCAGCATCAAGTCACAAGAAGAAAAACAAAAAGAAGGCCAAGCCAACAGCTGCCCCAACAACATCCTCAACCTCTCTGTCAGTGGACAGTGGCTTCCTCTGCTGCGCTCACCATGAAGTTATGGTGGCTGGCCTTACCATGCTTGGAGTGGGCACGCCACAGAACAAAGGTCAGTGCACACATGTTTTGTACAGTCTTGTTGATGTGGTAGAGGAGGACGGCAGGAGGAAATACTGACTAAACAGCCACAGCGTTCCATCATCATGCATAACATATCACACTTTTTCATCCCCTCTGTCTCCCTTCTTAGATGTCCCAGTGTCAGTGCTCCTGGTGGGGCTCGGCGGAGGAGGCCTGCCTCAGTTTCTGCGGGACTTTGTGCCCAATGTCACTGTTGAGGTTGTAGAACTAGACCCTGCTGTGATGGAAGTGGCGAAGGAATGGTTCGGCTTCCGACCAGATGATCGTTTGACTGTCACACTTGGGGACGGCCTTGAACGCATCTGCTCCCTGGAGAAAGAAGGTTAGTGAAGGAGGAGTCGAAGAGAGGAAAGTTAAAAGTGAGGCTACGCCAGTGATTATGTTAACAATACCAAGAAGTGACTATGGCTATGTTTTTTTCTCTATAGGTGGTCGTTTGTTTGATGTCATCATGTTCGATGTAGACAATAAAGATAGTACCGTGGGTATGAGCTGTCCTCCTGCTGCATTTGTAGAAACCTCCATCCTGCAGAAAGTCTGCAGCCTGCTAACCCCTAGAGGTACATTATTTTTAACACTATTTCTCTCCCTCTGCTGGAATCTGTCATGTTTTCTATAAAATAATGACGATAATATATTGGTGTTGCCCTTTTTAAAGAAGTTTTATGAAGAACATAAATATAAAAAAATAAGCAGACAGTTAAATTAAACTGTTAATAAACATCTTAGTGTTTAGTGTAGTCTTTTTTGTTTAAAATATTTCATCATAGTTGTGTGTTTTACCTACATGTAATCTTCTCTCCTCTTTCTATCTGTCCCTGCCATTGGACCAGGCGTATTCATACTGAACCTTGTGTGTCGCGACTCGGCCTTGAGGAAAAGCGTGTTGGAGCGTTTGAGCTCTGTGTTTCCCACCATCCTCTCTAGAAAGATCGAAGGGGAGGTCAACGAAGTCCTTCTGTGCTCTCGTGGAGAAAACGCGACCTCGGACGGCGCTCGCATCCTTCCATCCCTGAACCAAGCAGGCAAGAGTCTGCAGAGCGCACTGTGCTCCAACAAGACTGAAACCAACAGCAGCCCACGTATAGACATTGCAGGGTTGTTGAAAGACTTGAAAGTAGAGTAAAGTTTGTTTGTGACCGGGGGGGGGTTGGGGTTTAATCATGTGGTGAGACTGTTTGAGACGATATGGGGAAGATGCTGAAATATGAGAGTGAGTGCTTTAACTTTGCCATTCAGTGCCATGTAATGAAAAGTATTATGATGTATATGAACATACACAATCACAAATAAATAACATTTTATCTTTACATCTTAATGCAGTGTTTCTACATTAACCTTGCATAACAGTGTTTTTTCATTGCATTAAGTGTAGCCTTCAGTTTCTCTTTCACTTGTTACTACATGGTGTTCACTCCCTCATTGCCAAAGAATGCAGCAGTGTTATTTACAGTAGATGAATCTTACTCTCTGGTTCTGGTTGCAGTGTTTATAGGGCTGTAGCGGAGCCCTACCCACATTTTAAATAGCTGTCGGCTGGAGGAGTGAGCGCTAGCCTGGTGTCTGATAAGTCGGGGTGCTTTCGTAATTGGCTATGAAGTTTGTCTATCTTCTGCATTAGGGGGTTGCCCAGTTAAAGTTGCTGAGTACGGCGCATGCGCACATAACTTAATTCCGTTAGCTGTCAGAGGAGTGTTTTCCTCTTGTCCATGGACCAAACTCAACGCAGCGACCAGCGGCTAACTAACTAGCTTCTTAAATGTATCCAGAGTTTAACAGAAACAACACAGTGCGAACTTTTGGAGTTTTAAGACAGTAAAAATGTCTTTAGCGAGCTGGTTTCGGAGACTTGAGGTGTGTGAGTACAAAATTGTGACACTATCGTCGTTACCACACGCTGTATCGTAACTTACTGCTGCTGCTGAAGGTGCGGACCTTTTTAAAAGTTGGTTCAAGAAGAGTTTTATTTTTTAGTTTTTTACGTTTCAGTAATGTAAACAGCATAATTGTAAGTAACCATTAACTATGGTAGCTACTCTGTCGACTGGTGGAGCCTAGAACCGGGGTAAAACAGGATTTAAAGGAGCCAGAAAGGTAGCCCGGCTGCTCCGTTGCGATGGGCAACCGCGGGATGGAGGATCTGATCCCGCTGGTCAACCGCCTACAAGATGCCCTGTGCAGCGTGGGGCAGAGCTGCAGCCTCCACCTGCCGCAGATCGCCGTGGTGGGCGGCCAGAGCGCAGGCAAGAGTTCCGTCCTGGAAAACTTTGTGGGCAGGTAAGTTAAGCCCCCTCACTGTGAACTATGAATGAACCGTACCGCAAGGGAAATTATCAACTCACACAATCCTTTTAACTGTACTTACTCAAGGTGGATCAGATTTAGATATAAAACAAGGCACCACTTTATAATAACAATAATATAAGAACCCTTTATCTTTGTTAATAATAAATAATTTACAGATGCTTTATAAATGACTTAAAGGCCAGTAAGAAGAACAACCTTTGGTGTTTCAGGTTATTAGTAATGTCTTTGACTGTTACCTGTCCTGGACCAAAACCCATTAACATCAAACAACGTACATAACTTCAGATCTAATTAGAAAATAAGAAACCAGTCAGTTTTTTTTTAACAGATTACCAACATTTATAACTGCATTATTACCATATACAATTATTTACCTCCCGCCAACAGTACTTAATGGCTTATAACTAATGTTTAAAGATTTAATAACCATTAATAAAGCCACTTATAAACCTTAAGTATATGTATAAACTGTATATGTCTTTATATACAGTTATAAAATAACTTATAAACCCTTTCTTCCTTATAAGTCATCCTAAATGACTGAATTACTTGAATGGCAAAGTGTTACCAAAACATTATTTGACTATATAATTATTTGACTAATGTGACTGGCTAATTCTATTAAAATACTATAAAATGTATGAATTATTATCATTAAATTTAGATTTTTGATGTCTATATTTTAATACGTTAGGACAGGATTTGTAATATACTGTTTATATTTGCTTGTACTGCTGAAAATGTAATACACAAGGTATTCAGTGTTTCACTGAATTGAAACCAGGACTTCAGGCAACTACTGTAACCAATTAGAACGCACTGTTGAAATCACTGTTCATATATCATGGTCTCCACCCAGCACTAGTGATATGGCTTGAGTTGCTAGTCTGAAGTGGTGGATGCCGGAGGTGGCAGTGTCTGAATGACAGTAGCCAGTACAGCAGCTTATCTCAGTGACGGGCTGCGTAGCTGCAGATGAAGGGGAGGAGATACACACGTGCTTCAGTCAACCAAAAGTGAGCTGAATAGAGCTTTGTTCACATTTTATTCTGACCTTTAACAGATTTCAAGAGCCTTAAAATGCTACAAGCCACTCATGAATAACAGGGTTGTTTGGGTAGAGTTTCTAATGCAAGTGAGACAGTTTGGTTTGCGATGAGGAGACTAAGTGTTTCCATCCTGTCAGAAAACAATGCCGGTGAGTAAGTCAGTAGTTTCCTGGTTTGAGGACAGTGGAGCTCTGTTAAGTAAAGGAGACGTATGTATTGTCCACAGCAGTAGGTCATCTAGGTCAGAATTCCCAGTAACTATAGAAGGCAGTTAATGCTTGCTTTCCTGAGTGTGTGTATTGATATTTTACCACACACCTCAGTTCTTTGTCTCAGCTATGACTATGTTATGATCTGTTTGATCTTGGACAGGATGCAGTAAAACAAACTTCCTGAATCTGGTTTTAATAGGAAAGAGGAGGATTATTTTTTTACTCTGTGCATTCTGCTTTTTTTATAGTTAACACAAGTCTTTATATATCTGGTAGGGCTGATCATGTGGCAAAGATTTTCTTAGCCTTCCTGATTAAGTTGCGGATATTTTGGATAGTATGAAAACTAAAATAAAGCAAATGTACAACTGCCTGGTAGTGCTCACAAAGCTTTTCTAGGCATTATTATCAAGTTATGTATAGCTTTAGTAATGGTCTTTCCAGGGCATGTACAATATGTAAAGTTACTTAAATGGTGTGGGTCAAGTGAATGTTTCAGACTAACATGCAAGTTTGTATTGACATCAAATGCAGTGGCAGTGTGTGTGGGTGTGTGTGTGTGTGTGTGTGCGTGTGTGTGTGCGTGTGTGTGTGTATCCTTCTCCAATTCAGTCTTTCCTCTCCAACAGAGACTTCCTTCCACGCGGTTCAGGAATTGTCACTCGCAGACCTTTAATTCTCCAGCTGCTTAGTGCTAACACGGGTAGGTAAGACACAATCGTATTCACTCATGCGATCTGTGCATTCTGAGTCATTCTTAAGCTTGTATTTAAAGCCGCCACCAGATGGCAGTATGATATTTTACAATGGCTGAGCCTCACTGATGGGATCTGCTGGAATATGGTCATCTTATGGTCAGAACTGTGATTGTTTCCTGTATTTTTTGGCCCCCTTGCCTCTGCTGGAAGGAAGGAAGCAGGAAGTATAACATTTGCATGATCTAAAAACAATCTCAAATGGCTTTCAGAAACTTGCTGGAAGAGTACAATTACAAATAAACTTGACTTAATCTAACTAATGTAATAGCACTTATGTATCCTTCCGTATTGCCTTGTGGCCTGACTCACAAAAACAGCTAAAAGTTTGAGGCACTGGATGGGCTTGATATTCCAAAGATCCTCCAAAATTATGATCACATTATGAATCGATCATTGTTTAACTGTTTTTTGCTCTCCAGAATACGGTGAATTTCTCCACTGTAAGGGAAAGAAGTTCACAGACTTTGATGAGATTCGCAAGGAGATCGAGGCAGAGACATGCAGACTTACAGGATCCAATAAAGGCATCTCTTCTGTCCCCATCAACCTACGGATTTACTCACCACACGGTAACACACTGTTTGTGTGTGTTCGACATGACGTATCCATTCGCGCAAAGTTTATTTCTCTGACACGTGTGACCTGTGTATTTGTTTGTATTCTTCTGCATGTGTGTGTTTGCAGTGCTGAACCTGACTCTTGTGGACCTGCCTGGCATCACCAAGGTGCCTGTGGGTGACCAGCCAGCAGACATAGAGTACCAGATACGAGACATGATCATGCAGATCATCTGTAAGGAAAACTGTCTCATCCTGGCTGTCACGCCAGCCAACACTGACCTGGCCAACTCTGATGCACTCAAACTGGCCAAAGATGTTGACCCACAGGGTAAGCCTTGTGTGTGTGGTGGTCTTGTGTAGTCTGTCAAGTTTTATTATGTCCTGAGAATATGACTTTATGGGGATTAATTATCACATTATTGCAATGAAAATGTTTATGTCTCAAAGGTTAAAGGGGTTGTCATATATCATTCATACTTCCACAGGGTTCTAAATCACATTTGGAGGCTATAAAATTTCCTCTATTTTTCATCTTCCTTTAGGCCAGCGTACAATTGGTGTGATCACTAAGCTGGATCTGATGGATAAAGGAACAGATGCCCGGGAAATACTAGAGAACAGGTTGCTTCCCCTACGCAGAGGTGTGCTGTTTGTTTTTTGTAGTCATGTGTGTGTGTGTGCGTGTGTGCACGTATGCTTGCGTGTGTTGAGCCACCAAGCTGTAATGTAGTCATACTGCAGTGGAGGCTCTTTGGAGAGGACTGACATTAGGATTGTGTCTGTTATCAGCAGCCAGAGGCTCAGTCTCGGTCAAGCTCTCGTTCCCTTTTCTCTTTCTCTCTGTCTGACTCTTCCTCTCCATGTACAGTATCTCTTTAGCTTGTGCCATGTGTTGAAAGATGGTCATGCACTTTGTATGACATCACTGTAGTGCCATTGAGTGTGTGTCTTCACATTTGTTCTTGTGTGTATGTATACGAGAGATAGACAGAGAGACAGAGATGATATTAATGGCTTGTAAAAGTCTGTGTGTGTGTGAGTAAGAGAGCGAGAGAGAGGCAGGGAAAAAGGCATGGCAGAGAGCTCCTGTGACAGTGTACAGACTGTGTAAAGCACCACCAGGTGCTCGCTCCTTCATGCTTCTCCTACAGTGCTAATGCATTAGCCATGGAAGCCCACTGAAATAACCGCCCTAGTAGCAGCATAGAGCTGAAGCATTAGATATGGAGCCTGGTGCTATTACATCTATTACTGTACTAAATAGGGGATTTGGCCGGCTTTATACCACATGCTCTGCTGTTGCACAAACATATTCATTTCCTGCTAGTATGCTACAGTCTTAATGCAACAAATGGCGGTCTGGGAAGGGTTCCCAAGGACACATCAGAAAATGGAAGTTGAATCTGTCTTACATCAGAGTCCTTGACTGTTGCTTTCTCCTGTTGCACATTGTCTTCCTTACAATGATCACATGCTCTTCATTTCCCTTCTCATCTCTTCCTCCCCAGGTTACATAGGGGTGGTGAACCGCAGTCAGAAGGACATTGATGGGAAAAAGGATATTAAGGCAGCTCTGCTTGCAGAGCAGAAGTTCTTCCAGTCCCATCCGGCCTACAAACACATGGCTGAAAGCATGGGCACCCCATATTTACAAAGAACACTTAACCAGGTTAAAAACACACACACAGACATAGAGAAGTAATTACATTGTGTGTATATATTGTTACTGATTATGTTTATTTGCAGCAACTGACAAACCACATCCGGGACACTTTGCCAGCCTTCCGCAGTCATCTGCAGAGCCAGCTTCTGGCCTTGGACAAAGAGGCTGAAGAGTACAGACAGTATGGTCCTGATGACGCTGCACGCAGGACCAAGACACTGCTACAGTCAGTCATTCTCGATGTGTGTGTGTACTCATTTATAGTCTTTTATGTGATTTATATGTCAGTGTTTCTCCTGGTCTGTGTGTTTCTGTCCTCCAGGTTAGTTCAGCGCTTGGCTGTCGACTTTGAGAAGCTAATCGAGGGCTCAGGCGATAAAGTAGACACTGTTAATCTGTCAGGAGGTGCTAGGATCAACCGAATCTTCCATGAGCACTTCCCCTATGAACTGGTCAAGGTATGTGTGTGTGTGTGTGTGTGTGTGTGTGTGTGTGTGTGTGTGTGATTCTGTTTATGATTTTTGTTTGTCTTCAGACATATAAAGGGCTTTGACATAGAGTAGCTCCATGAATACTATATGTGCATTCATTAATAACTGTGATGCTAAACTGTAATGCTCCTCAGCCTAGTGCTCGACTCTTGACTGACGATGTACTGTGTTTGTCTTCAGATTGAGTCTGATGAGAGGAAGCTGCGGCAGGAGATCAACTATGCCATCAGAAACATCCATGGTGTCAGGTGTAGTATAGTGTTGCTGTAGTAATAGTAGTGTAATATAGTAATATAGTGTTGTTGTAGTAATGCAGCCAATCTATCTTTTCTTTTGTTTTCTTCCTTTCCCCCATCTGCCCCTCTTTCCCTATAGGACTGGTCTGTTCACTCCTGACATGGCCTTTGAAGCCATAGTGAAGAAACAGATATCAAGACTAAAGGGGCCGTGTGTTAAATTTGTCGACATGGTCAGTCAAGAACTAATCACCACTGTGTACCAGTGTATCAACAAGGTATAAATCTGTGTGTGTCATGTACTTGTGTGACGTACTGTACGTTTCGGGATGTCAAAACTGTCTTATATCTGCCTTCTGGTCTGTTTTCTCTATGTAGCTCAGTTCCTTTCCCAAACTCCGAGATGAGACAGAAAGAATTGTAACCACTGAAATACGAGAGCAAGAGAGCAAATGCAGGGACCAGGTCATTCACACACAGTTGGACATTACATTCACAAATTAGTTTTAGATAACTTTTTTTAAAGTTTTTTTTTGTTGTGAGTGTTTTTCTCTAGTTAATGTATGTCTGCTCTGTTTAGGTCTTGTCACTCATTGACATACAGCTTGCCTACATAAATACCAAACATGAGGATTTCATTGGCTTCACCAAGTGAGTAACCTCATTAGTTGTACACTATTTCAGAGTAAAAACAGAGTAAATAATATGAGCTCTTCCTCTCTCTCAGCGCCCAGCACGCATACAACCAAAGCAATAAGAAGATTGTTGCAAGGATGGCAGGAAACCAGGTCAGACTTTCACTAGAACTGCATTCATTAAAAAATTATATATATATATATTTATTTTTTTAACAGTATTTTTAACCATGCTAGCCAAGGGGCATTGATGCTGGTGACACTTTGGTCGGAGCGAAAGATCTCGACAACTGTAAATTGCCATTAAACTGAGTAAAAACATTCATGATCTCCAGAAGATGTGTCCGCAGGACTTTCGACCTACAGTAGTATCACCAGAAGGTTTAACTGCCAACTAAATAACTCAATGACATCCAAAAATCTCATACCATAAAGACCCTTTCTTTATCACCATCACACTTAGGCCAAACATAAGGCCAACCATACACTTTTTTACTTCTTGTTTACCCTCCTTATTCAGAAAGCTCTTTGTCATTTTTAAGCAAAACAAACAGAAGTATATATTTGTGCATGAGAGTGTGCTCGTCTTAGATGATCATATATGCAGATCTAAACACTCAGAAATGATCCGTTGCTGCCAATGGTTCTCTGCAGCGCAACATTTGAGTGTGCATGGTTATGAACTAAATTTTTCCCATCCATCTTACATTTTGTTTTTTTTTATTTTCAATGATGTCACCGTCCCATGTGTTATACATTAATCAGCATTAACCAGCATTCATAGCTGCAGATAAATGGGAGATGTTTGTGATTTTNNTTTTTTTTGTCTCAGTCTGTTATGATTAATATGTAACATAATATTTATGTGACACATTTGAAAGCAGGACTAATTAAAAACACAATCCCAGTATGATTGTGTTTAGTCAGGAACATTGATGTATGATGATGATATTTGTTGAACAGGAGTACATTTTAACCACGGCTTAAAAAATTAAAAAATGTTGTCAGTTATTTACACAATCTCTCATGTTGCTTGTGTAGTAGTTAACTATTAAATAATCAATATCAGTGTCATCACCAAAAAATGTAATATAAATCCCTAATATAATGAAGAAATGAACTCCATCTTAATTGTGCTCCTTTATCTCCTGTTTTTCTTCAGGGTGTGACCCCTCTTTCAAGTCTAATAGTAGGAGACCAATCTCTTTAAGCCTGCTCACTCACTGCTGCCTCTATTGGAAATATTTCTGTGCAGGATTCAAGCTTAAGGGTTGTGGGTTGGCATGCTACTGATGGCGGCAAACGTGCACACTGGCAAAATGGCTTGTTGTAGCTTTATTAATCACGTTTTTCATCCTCTGCAACAGCTAATGTTTTAAACTCTTTTCCTCTCTGTTACAGATTTCAGTATTTTTCTTTCTGTCTCAACCCAGCTCAGCTTTACCTTCTGCTGTTCCACTGCTCCATAAATGTGTGCAGATGTTAATATTTTCCTAGTCTACAGGATGTATATGTCATTTCTTGGTATCTTTGTGTCATCTCAGACTTCCTGTTCCCTTATTAATCACACATCTGCCTTCCAGTCTCTTCCATTCTGTTTCTTTCTCCAATTGTTTGGTTCCTTTTGTTTCTATGCTTACTTTGTATGATTCCCTGTGCATCTAGTTCTCTCTATGACCACTTATGTCCACTGATGGTCAGTGAAATGTTTTTATGATTTCCCCATGGCTGCATAATATACAGTATGTCACATATCTGACAAATGTCTAACCTGCAAAAATCTTGTTTTCCTCCAATGTCAACTGTTTCTAACTATTCTTTTCATCAGCAAAGTCCACTCTCATTGTGTGACCTGCTTTGCACACCTTGTTATCTAATTTACCATAAACCTGTCCTCTGAATGCCATCATGATGGTCCTATCAGTCCTGCCCTCTGAGCTCCTTACCCTTGGCTGTTGTGCAGGTCGTACGTAAGGGCTGGCTTACCATCAGCAACATCGGCATCATGAAGGGTGGAGCCAAGGAATACTGGTTTATCCTCACTGCAGAGAGCCTGTCCTGGTTCAGAGATGATGAGGTGAGGCATTCACACTCACACTAAAATAGATTACATCAAGACATGTTGAAAGAAAATAGTGAAGCCAAAACACAGCAGTATACTTTAGTCATCACAAGTTTATTAATACATATCTCAGCTTGAAACAGCATGTTATTTGGGAAGTTGAGAGATAATTAAGCAGAAGGGGAAATCTTTCATCTGTTGATATTGTTGTCACCGTTCCAGTGAGGCCCCTGCAGTTTTATTGAAGTAAGTTAGTGGCCCTCTGTTCTGATGTCAGTGGGGCTGCCATCTGTCTGCCTGTCTGTGCCTGCTGTACAGGAGCAGAAGGTCTGCACAGCAAGTGTAGACAGGCAGACACACCACAACAGTCTCATCCTGTCACAGTTGATGTCATGGGAAGAGGGAAGGGCAGAGTACAGGAAGTGCGATCAGAAGAGGGGAGCACATCGCAGCATTTGTGTATGGATATAAACAAGCACCTGTAAACATTCACATCTGGATGAAAACATTGCTGTCGTGGATGAAATTGAGTTGTTGTTTGACAGACATAATTGAGTGGTTGGTTGGAACAGTATGTAGAATGTTTTTACAAATAAGTTATTGTTCTTGGTAACCGCACTAAAATGGCTCGAAGGCCGTGTTATGGCTGAAACTAAACAGTCGGACCCTGTCTTTATGGACGCTTTGTGACATATGACACCATTAAATGCAGAACTAAAAGAGCATTTTAAATCCTGTTTCTCTGCCCAGCTAGCTAGTTTTCTTTGCTTTTCTCTCCTGCCACCTGGACCTGCAACTGAGCCCCTCCATTTCCCCCATTCATTCCTCTGACGCCCCCCTTCCCATTCGTCCCGCTCTCTGCTCACTCTTCCCCTTACTCCCCCTTTTCTTCCTCTTCTGGGAGTTCAGGCATTTGGAGCGGCTCACTCTGACACAGCTGGAGCTCCCCCAAGCCAAACTAAGACACACACACACACACACACGCACATGCACGCACAAACACACACAGTGGGGCAGACTTGTATATACAGTATACAGTACACATGCAGAGTCTGATGTAAACAAACTGGCATGCAAATAGTGGAGAAAAATATACACTCACTCAGACAGACACACGGTCGCTTTTCAGATAAACACTGAATCGCTTGAACGCAGTGTTCCCAGACACAGCCCCAGGCATGCATACACACACACACACACACACACACAGTGTTATAGGCTTACAAATCAACTCACACATACGCACAGACTTAGCACATCTGCGACAAATGATACAAAGACAGGCAAGCAAATATCTGTTGACCACATCAGAGCAACAAACTTTGGCTGCCTGCGGACCAGGATGAAACACGTATGTTTCACTACAAGGATTGAAGCTAGTATGAAAGTCTAAACCTTTTCAATTCATTTTGGTTCGGTTGGACCAGTCATTGTTTGATCCTTGCACCTCCTCACTGCGTTGGAAGATTTATCGCCTGTGTTTGGAAGGCCTGAGTGCAATGTCAGTCACCCGTATTATCGCAGAAGATCAGATCTGCTGCCTTTCCACATGCCTCTGTGTGTGCACGCACAGTCACACAAGCCAAGCTTCTGCTTCTTCTCTCTTGCAGTTCCCGCTCTCACTCTTCCCGCCCACACCACCTCCACAGACATTTCTTTTTTCTACTACTGCGCCCCCCCTTTTTTATTTTCTATTTCTTTACCTCTGTTGCCTTTTCCTCCTCCTTTTTCTCCATCTCTGTCTGTCTCCCTCTCTCTCTGTCTCCCCCTCTTTCTCGCTCTCCCCCTTTCTGTGGTTGGCAGTCTCCCTGGGACTGTGCACATTCCTGGCTGGAAAATCTGAAGCTTTGTCCAAACACCAGCTTCCAAGATCTGCCCAGAGAAATCCCACATGGCTGTTTCTACACTGCAGACCTCCCCTTTTGACTCCCCCTCTCTCCTCTCAACTCCTCCACAGTCTCTCTCACAAATACCCCTCTTCCCCCCCGTCACCCCTTCCAATCTCCCCACTCCATCCCTGTGTCGATTGCTTCTTTACACACCAATTGTTTAACTTCTTTAAGGCCATACAGTACATCTTCTTCCTATGTACCACAACAGTTGTACCCTCATACTGACCTCATACTGAGAGTGCAGCATAATAGTTCAAAGTTTAATCTCCACATCACACTAAACAGACATACATTCCTTCACCCCTCGACTGCCAGGGCTCCACCAGGCAGGCTGAAGAAAAACAGATGGCTCATGCCTATGCACTTAATCTACACTCTGTGTGTAGGTGTGTGTGTGAGGCCTGTTCCAAATCTCAAATCCATTAGTCTATAGGAAGAAGAGACACAGCTTCAGACACAGCAGCTCTGATGTATGATACTTCACGACCACCCTGACACCACTGGGAATAACACACACACACACACACACACACACACACACACACATGCATTTACAAAACCGTGCCATGATGTCTGTGAGTACAAGAGTTATCATATTGCAACACAGATGCACATGCAGAAACACCAAAATACCCAACGAGAGGTACTCTGAAAAAAAAAAGAGTTTAGAGTTTCTCTACAATGAATGTGTGTAAAAGAAGCTCAATTAATTAGTTTACAGCTTTTCTGCCTTAAATATTGTTACAGTCAGTCACAAGTTATAACTTCTCCTGTTTGAATGTGCTGCATGTAAATTTCTCTGCCTTGAACATAAGTGTCACTCGCCATTAACAAAGACAGTTAACTCAAGGTGACAAATGCTACAAAATGGATGTCATTATGCTTGACTTAATATAGAGTTGATGCATTTCAAAAGAGTCGAAAGCTGGTGATAGTGTATGCACATTTAAAGGTATTTGCACTCGTTCAAGTAAGAAACATCAGAGAATATTAGACCCTTGATTTGCCTTAGCGTAGTAAGAGTACATGCAGGTTTTCACGTTGTCCTGAGTCTTGCTGCTGAAGCACTTCCTTGCACAGTCTAACCAATGTGCAGACTACTGTACACCAGTAAGATCCTGAACAGGTAGTCTGAACACTGGGATGACGGAGCAGGACCCTTTCTCGCTTTCTCTTCGGCCTCGCCTTTTCCCACTCTGGTTGTTTGCTAGCAGTCCTGCCCGTGGCGGACGGGAGTCGGCAAAAGGTTTCCTCTGTTATTCTTTTCTTTCTTATCCTGTCTCGGTGTTGGGTCGCAGGGCGAGGGGTCTCGCGCACATCAGACCTCCACTCCTATGAGTGTCACTCCTCCGGAGATGTCAGTGTATCTTGAGACGGGCGTCCGCGGGGCTGTGTCCCGGCGTAGTATCCAGTCTTGACGTGGCACATTCACTCATTCAGCTAGGGATCTGCCTGTTCACTCGGGGAAGGCATAAGGAAATTCGGGGAGTGAGAGAGAGAGAGAGAGTTAGGGAGGAACTTAGCAGCCATATATGGGTTGATGGGACCCATGGGGAATCAGCTTTGGAGTGGTCTGCAGTTTCTCCCCACTTCTCCTACACACTCTCTCCTGCTCTCTATGTTCCTCAACCCTTCCTCTTCTACTCTAGCAAGATTCACCTCCCTCTATCCCTCTATCCACCTCTATCCCTCCTCTTCCTCATCTCTACTTTCTATTTCTACTCCATCAGAGCACCCTATACTCTCTCCAGTCTCCTCCCCCTCTGTCTAAAGCGATCCCAGATGTTGCCGTAAGAGCGCCAATCCCGTTCTGTCATTTTTTTTCAGCCTCTGTTACAGGAAGTGGGCCCCTTTGGAAAAAAGGAAAGAGGAACGAAGGAAGAGAGTCGTAGGGTTCAGGGGAGCACTGAGAGAGGGAAGACCAAAATGTACTACCAGCACACTCACATCTCACACCACGTGTGTGCACGTGCTCAAACGCAGGCGCACACACGCACATGCATCCACACACGCAGACGACATCCAGGATTTATAGGACACTCTCTTTTGCAGGCATGCTTTCGTTCTCTTTTCTATGTTCTTTTTCATATTTTTCCCTCTCTTTACCTCCTCCATGGCTGTTCCTATAGCCATCCTCTCTGGAAGCCCCCTTCTCAAAGGTTAGAAAGAGGGAGCAGGCCGGGGAAGAGAGATGAGGGGGAAGGGCTTCACTTTAGGAGAAATGTTGCGTTAGAGCTTGAGTCTGAGTAATGACTTTCACATGTGAGCCCGGCCTCTCTCCCTCTTTTTTTTCATCCTCCTTCTCTCATTCCCTCCCTCCCTGCTTCAGTTCTCCGTACCCTGCCTCCATACTGTCTGGTTCTCCTCACTCTGGCCACTCCACTCCTACAACTGTTCTCTGTCATTCATAAGTCCCCGTGGTGATGACAGACTATAGACTTATGGCATCTCTCTCCCCTCCTCTCTCTCCCTCTTCCACTGTCTCTCTTTCACTAGTTAGTGGGCAGTTAACGTGACTCAGTCTGACAGACAGACACATCATCTGATACGAACTCAGATGCTCTGCTAGTGTTCCACATCTCCTGTTCGCCTCGCCTTCTGACTCTTTTCCTTCTACAGCTCACATCTCTTGGCCCCTCTTTCTTCTCCAGGGGCAGGCTGAAATATATTTACTACCAGACACACAACTATTTTAGCTAAAGCCCCCAAGTGAACTGTCCTTGGTCTCTGTTGTTTTTTGTTATCAACACCTGTGTTACTTCTCTGTGATGTCATATTTTACTCTGCATACCCGTGTCAAACTTTATCTCTCCGCATTCTGTCTTTTCCAGGAGAAGGAGAAGAAGTACATGCTTCCTCTGGACAACTTAAAGCTCAGAGATGTGGAGAAGGGCTTCATGTCCAGCAAATTTGTCTTTGCTATCTTCAACACAGAGTTAAGGTTTGTTTGTGTGGCTGGAGGCCTGTGTCTGCATATGTGCGTGAGTCAGAAAAGGGAGTTCTGTTCTTGTCACCTGCTTGCTGAAGTTTCAGTGATATTTTACAAGGGTGGACATGTCAGAGGAGGAAAGGGAGGAGATGTCAGAGTGGTGTTTTGCCCTTCCTTTGACCTCTTCCATTCAACTTTGCCACCGGAACTGAAAGGATATCCAGTGGGCACTGCAGCGGGTGTAGTTTTTTTTTTGCCTCCAACTATATGCCAGGCTGTTGAGGGTAGGGCTGGGTTTGGTTTTGCTGGGTTTGTGTGTGTGAAACAGATTGAGAAAGACAGAGAGACAAAGACAGAGCATAAGAGAAAGAGAGAGAGAGAGTGTTTAGAAGCTGGAGCTGACCCAAAGCCTGGCTGATTGTACCAGAGCATGTGGGCTTTGTTTATAATACTGTGCTATGCTGCATTCGGACACACAAACTATATTTGTGTGTGTGTGTGTACATGTGTGTGTGTGCCAGTGTGTGTGTGTATAGACCACAGCATACCGACGGCAGGCTCATTAAGCAGCTAATCAAAGCCAGAGAGCTTGGATCAGAGATGAGGCTGCTCTTGTTTGGAAAGAATTGCTCGACTCACCACAAAAAGGAGGGAGAACGAAGAATTGGAAGGGTTGAGGGGAGAAAGAAAGCGGGAGAGAGAGTATCAGAGCCATCGGCCAGGAATGTGTCAAAGTCTGTCCTATGGCGC
>NTHP01000015.1:2057656-2087201 GCA_003416845.1 Oplegnathus fasciatus
CCCCCCCTTTCCTGCGTGCTCACTCTCTCTGTTTCTCTTTCTGTATTTGCATGTGTGTGTGTGTCTGCGTGTGTGTGGCAGACATTGCAGTGGTTTTGTCCCTGTCTGACAGTAATCAAAAACCTCAGGAAACTCTTCAAATCTAAAGCAGTCAAGGCTCTGTGCAGAAATTCCTCAAGATGAGTGAAAAAACTCACACTGGCCACGAGCTGAGGAGAGGATAGCAAAGGGGACGAGAAAAAAAAATGTTGATGCGAGTGATAAATCAGCGTAGAGAACAAATTTAATGTGCGCTCGCTGGTGTATACGAATGTTAGTGTCCTGATCCTGGTGTAATAGCACTCTAGTATTGTCATTGTTGGCCTTGCTCCCTGTCTGTTAGCCACCACACCCTGACTTATTAGCCTCACCCATCCTAGCCCAGCCATAAGCTCACAAACTGACAGCCTATTTCTTGATCTTTCTGTACGCAATCTATCCCCCTTTTCTCATTCCATTTCTGTTGTCTCTCTCATTCTCTCACACACACACAAAGGTTTCACATATTTGAGGTTAATTGCTATGTGTTCTGAATGTGAGAAGCGAACAACAAAAGGAGGAAAGAAACAACTGAGTGATTAAGGAAAAATGTTTAACAGATGGGCCACAGCCCGCTCCAGACCCTTTGCTTGTTTCTTACTTTGCTGTGCTGCCTCCACAGCCAAAGTACAGATATGGTCTGGTGGTGTGAAGAGGGAAGTGAGAGGAAAGATGGAGGGGAAAGAGGAGCTGCGGAATGAATAACATGGAGAAAGTAGATGATGGAGATAAGGGGATAAATTGCAGTTAGAGGTCCTGTCAAGCACAGCAGTTGGGGAGAAATAAATGAAACTGTTTTATTTTGTGTGGCTGTAGATATTTGCACGTGTGTATCTGCCTAGTTGCAAGTGCCTGTGTTTGTCTCTGTCCTTAACATTTGTCACTGAATCATCCTCTCTTTACATTCTTTTGGATTGTATATACAATATTGCATTTAAAGGATCACACCAAATTTTGGGAAGACTGGCCCAACCTGTTATACCCGTTTTTTTTTCACATCAAGCACCTGTGTCCAATCTGTGGTTCCCAGCATGGGGTGACTCACGTGGGGCCCTTTTACACAAAACCCAATGACTTGTGTTACCTCTGTATCAAGTCATTTACACAAGATGCGGGAATGGGACACAGGTCAGTCAGTGCACCACTTAAATAAGTGGTCATTGTCTACATACCTATACTAGACCAGGCTGTGATTGTACTGTTTCCTACACGTTTTGAATTGTAGTCTTTCTCCACCCACATAGTTAAATATAGTCTTATAGCCTCCATTATTAAATCACACACAGACTCACCAACATAAGAAACATGTTTATTTTATATAAAGACATTTTTGTACTGTAATAATTGATAAAATTAAGTTTTATTTTACATTTCATTTACAGCTTTGTGCATTTACTTTCTATTGTACATTTATAATGTACAATAGAAAGTAACTAGGTTCAGATTTATGCCAATTATTATTTTTATGAAAACACAAGAAATGATACTTTAAACTTTACAAACAAAATCATTTGAAGATGTAGGGGAGACATAAGAGATTTATCTGTCTCGACTAAGACTACAGCTTATTGTGTTGTCAATTTAATGATACGGAATGCTTTTAATGAGTTCACATGTTGACACAAAGGCAACCCTGTTCCAGTAACATTTGACTTGTGTACAAAGTGGGTCAAGAGCTGAGTGAAGACGGGGCATTAAGAAATTAGAACACAAACATGGAAATCATCCATGTGGTCTTGGTGCATTTTTTGCTCTGGTGTCCTCATTTAAGTACACTACACACTAACGGATAATAGGCGATTGGCATCATCTCAAAAGTAACAGCTGTCAAGATAAGTGAGAAATAAACTATATACAGCATGTGGCTGAGTCTGACAGTGTTTTGCAGGGGACACTTTTTTTTTTAGAACTACTACGGACTACTTTCCTCCCACAAGACGTGGAGCAAGACTTGTTTTGCTTCTACTGGAAGCGAACATGGTAAGAAAGAGGAGACAGCGTATGACTAAAAATGACTGAAAACATCATTGCTCAGCTGGAATTATCCCACGCTTTGTGACTAAAAGTCTGGCTACATCACATACACTAAGAAACCAGTAATAACATGTCATTACTAAAAGGTCAGGGTTCCTTTTTTGGATAATGTTTGTCATATTTGATCAATGTGTATGCTAGTGTTACAACCTCTGGGTGATTTTGATGTTTTCTGTATTTTCTTATGGCATAAGTAAGGTAACCAACGGGTCAGTCTCCCCACAACTTGGTGTATTTGTTTAAGGTATGAAAGATTATGTGTTTATTACTCTGTGTTGCGGAATGAGTGTTGTTACTGGCAAGGTAGCGTAGTTTTTGGAGACGTCTGACAATATTGCACTGAATTTGCAGGAACGTGTATAAGGACTACAAATGCCTGGAGTTGGCCTGTAACTCTCAGGAGGAGTTGGACAGCTGGAAGGCTTCTCTGCTACAGGCCGGAGTCTACCCTGAGAAAGTCACTGTTAGTACTCCGACCCCTGATTCAACCTAATTAAACTCATGACCTTAGCTGTGGGGAGCTGCACCTGTCTGCGCCTTACCTTACCTTTGTGTCTTATGCACTCACAGCATTTGCTAACCTTAAACCCCAGCCATAACCCCTTACCCCTCTCTCCATGTTCCCCCTTCCCTTCCCCTGCCAAAACGAAAAAGCAAGTCCCCCACCCCTTCCATCTCGCTCTGTCGTTGGCTCTTCAGCACAGCATTCTTGGCCCATGATGTCACTACAATATGTGTGTATGTGTGTGTGTTCTAGTCTGTTTCTAATCAGCAGTTCCTCGTCCCTCTCCCACTCCCCCCTTTTCTTTCTTCTGCCCACTCCTCCTTACCTCCCTCTCTTGTGTTCCCTCTACTCTGCTCTCCCTGTTCCTATCACAGTGGCTCTACACTTCTTCTCGCCTCAAGCATAGAATAGATGACACATTACACTACACCATATATAATTGGTTAAACACATAGCAACAGTCTGAACAGTTGTAATAACTCCCATCTTGTCTGTGTGTCGCCCAGGTCGATGGGCAGGGAAATGGAGCTCCTGAAAACTTCACAGACCCCCAGCTGGAGCGTCAGGTGGAAACCATTCGTAACCTGGTTGACTCCTACATGAGCATCATCTATAAGACCATCAAGGACTTAATGCCAAAGACCATTATGCACCTCATGATCAACAGCGTAAGCTATCCAGACCAGACTATTAACTTTTTAATAATTTTCTGTAAATTTTCCAGCCAAAAGCTCTCACTCACAGCGTTCACCATTTGAAACACTATTTGACTATATTCCAATGTCTTGAAAAAGAAATGAGAGCCCATAGGAAAAAAAAGGATTTTCAGCACCCCTTTAAGAATTTAGAGTCATAATCCCAAATCAGAGTAAAATATCGCTTTACAAAGTCTAACATTTTGACTTGTCACAGCTGTTTACGATCCCTCTCTGTAGGTGAAGGAGTTCATTAGCTCGGAGCTCCTGGCCCAGCTCTACGCTCTGGGAGAATGCTCAGCGCTGATGGATGAGTCACCGGAGCAGCAGCACCGCAGGGAGGAAGTGCTCTGCAGACACGCTGCCCTGAAGGAGGCGCTCGCTGTCATCGGAAAGATCTCCACCTCCACCTTTACCACCCCTCTGCCTCCACCTGTAGACTCCTCCTGGCTACAGCCCTCCAGGTGCAGACACACACACACACATTTAAACTACAGTGATGTATGCAGTTAACAAAACTGTGCGACCTATGTCTGTCACTTAAGGTTCTCTTCTTCACCCAGCCTGACAGTCCCTAAAAATTCAGTCACCAGTGGCAAGCCAGTAGTCCGTGGCCATGCCCCATCTGTTCCCCGGGTGCCCGCTCACACTGGACCCAACTCCTCCCCGAGTACTGATGGCCTTCAGCAGCTCGCTGGCCAACCCAACCGTGCTGCACCAAGTGTGCCAAGGTGACTCTTAAACCACACACAGTTACAGCCTGAAATCTGACCTGTTATATTATGATGACCTCCAGTCTGTCAAACATGCACTGGCATATATGCATACACACACTCACATACACACGATCAAACCTTAGCGCTACAGAGGCACCGGGGCAGAGGGAGTTGTTATTTGAGCTGGGTGGGGGTCTGCTGGAAAATGTGTTTCTCATATTCTCTTTCCCATCAGCCTCAGCAGACAGGACTTCTCTCTGTGCAGCTTTCTACTGGAGCCAGAGACAACAGGCTGAGCGCTCCGTCAAGTTTTCATCTTTCTCTCTGTCCTTCACCCCCCCTTTTCCCTCTTTCTCCTAGCATGCATTTGTTTTATTGCCTTCCCCTGTTTCCCGCATGCAATAACCGTTATTTTTCCTTTTCCCCCTACTTCTTTTTCTTGTAGATTCCTTCACTTCTCCTCTTTCACTGGTTCCTCCCCTGCTTTTGGCCTGTCTCTCCTTTTTCTCTCTGCCTCATTTCCTCTGTGCTCTCCAATGGTTCTTTAGGTTCTTTCCCGCATACAGTCTCCCTCTTTACTTTCCTGACTCTTTCCATCAAACCTTATGTCTCTTTTCCTTACTCAATCTCTCTCTCCCCTATAGATAAACCATAAATGGGCCATGAGGGGTCTGGTCTCTTTTTTCTCCCCCATATTTATTCTCATTATTGTAAAGCCAGGTCATGAATTGTGTAAAAATCAAAATGTGCGCATTATGGCAGATGAAAAAATAATTGACAAATAAAGATATGAAAAATACATACAGTACATGGAACTTTGTGAGCAGGGAACTGTGAGTCTTGAATTACAGTTCTCCTACATTTGCTAAATTGCACATCTCTCCAGTCTTTCATGTTGTGTAACCAACTGCTGTCTTAACTACTGTACTATGCTGTAGTAATCTCTAATGACCATTATTTCTTCACCCTTATTCACCAATTGTCTCTCTCTTCTTCTTTCAAACACGACCAAACCCATAGAATTTTCCATGTAACAGTTTTTGCAAGTTTTCACATCTTTCATGACAAGCCTCTAATCCAGGGGTCAGCAATTAGGTTACGCAATGGGCCATTGTTTTTAACTGTTCAATGAAGGGCCACATTTTTATAGCTGCACTGGAGGCATAGAAATTTGTTTTTAGTATTTGCATTTGTTTGATTTTCATTTAGTAATAAATGGGCTAAAATTCTGGTATTTCTTAAAGGCCTGACCGGTGTTATAACCCAGAGTAGAGCTAGCTGCTGCATAACTATTATGATGATGAGAGATCAGACATGAATTCTGTAATGGATTTGTTAGGTGTGCCATTAAGAAAGCTACACTTCTACACTGCTACAAAGTTATCATGTCCTTCTCAAAACCATGCACATAAAAGGTGGATAATGAAAAATTAATTTTTCAATATCTCTCCTTGTGAAAGATATTGTTAGTATATGGTCATTTTCTCAGAGATTTAAGTGGGTGTTCTGTTAATATTATTATATTATATTGAACGTTACATTAATATCTTTAATCTGATCTTCTCTCCAGGAGGCATCCTCCTGCCATCCCACATGTGAAATAACAGTCCTTTCTGCTCAGAACTCCATTACCCATCTACCCCAGTGATCCTTCCAGCTGCCGCTGACTGCTACCCAGAGACACTCAATGACCTGTGTGATGTGTAATCCAGCTGAAGCACTACACTGGGCTTCTCTCTGTCTCCTCTGGGAGCTGCTGTCTGCAAAACTCACTGAGTCTTGAGGCTGTTTTGTACATAATATCATCAGCCATAAATGCTGGAATGTGCTCGACTGTCTGCTGACTTTTCTCAAGTACCTGAACTTTGTGTAAATAAAAATACCACTTTTGAATTATTCTATACTAAAAGAGAATACACATGCACTATTTTTACTGTTTTTGAATAAACAGGTGTTTTATTTTTGAGTATGTACCCTGATTTGTCATTATTTTAAGGTTTGATATGAATTGTTTTCTGTGGCAGTCATCAATTTAATCGCTTTATTGCAGTTTTTTTTTTTCTCTATAGCATTTCCACCTAGTTGAAATAAACTTTTACTCACTTTTATAACAAAATAACGGTGGTGTGCAAACTTGGAACCAATAATAAGGGAACTTGTGGGTATTGTAGAGGTCCCTTGCAAAATGATGATAGCTCAATTTCAGCTATGAAATGAAATACTATTTACCTTGACTAGAATTTAGCAGATAATATAAAGATTAATTAATAGCAGATGTTATCTCTCCTCCAATTGTGGATACCAATTTTGAGTGTCCAAAAACGTGTCAACATGTCAAGCTGTAATGGGGGTCTTTTGGCTTAGGGCTCCCTGAAATGGAAATGTTTGGGGACGACTGGTGTGTGGCTTATTACCAGTATTGGTTATATTTCCAATAAAATCTTCAGGAAAAAAAATCCTAATGTGCAGCCGTACAGTGTGTGACGTGCTGTTACTACGACGCGCTCTCCTTGTTAGTGGAAGTGTGGTTCTCTGAGGAGAAGGGAGGCCGCACGGTTACAGGCAGCTCGACAGAACTGTGTTAAAGTCGGGCTTCCTCTACTGCTAAATGGCGCCACTACAGAAGTCAAAAGCAAAGGCAAAGCCCGCCGTCACGTTTCGTACCAAGCCAGGAAAAGGAGAGGTGAAGGTATGACACCTAGCGTCCACTACACACTGCTAGTAGGTGCAGCTGCATTCATGCTTTCTGGTATCGCGCATGTAATTTGGTGTTCACGACATGCATTTCTTTGTCCCAAAACAATAGTAGTCGTTGTGTTTATTTTGTTTAAACGAAAGCCAGAATGAAGACAAGATAATGTAATGTAATGTTAGCTGGACTTTAATATATTGGAAAAAAAACAACAACAAAATAAAAATAAACATAACCTACAACAATTCCAGCCTTCCTCACACTGAATGTTGAACCAAAGGTGGAGTGAGTAGCACAGACTTTAAACATGGTGCTGGTGTTCAATCAATAGTACGTCTAACCGGGCAGAGACCTGCTGCAGTGCTGCTCTCTGTGGGCTGAATGATTCAAAGCAGCATGATAATTAACAACAGGTGTTTCTCATCAACTGGCAACGCCGGCGTGACGTCACTGATTGGGGTGTGGCCGGGAATGCAACATGGCCGACATTCCCGAGCATGGAGAGGGAGCAGGTTTCTGCCCTGTAGGATCAGCAGGACCTGCTCATACTGGACTTCTCCAAGGTTTCCCAGTGTAACACTACATTGTTAGAGAGGAGCAATCAGGTACAAGAAAATAAAATAAAAGCTCTTTTTATTGTCATTAATTATTGACAAGCAGACTGGTCACAACTTGAAAGTTTAGTAGTCTGTCAAAATTCAGTTTCTCAGTCACACATTTGCTTGTCTAAAATTAAGATGAAATGAGCACCATAAAGATCATAAAGAGACTATAGTCACAGTTTAATTGTATTACACTCAGTGGTGGAAGAAGTACTCAGATATTTTACTCAAGTAAAAGTACTAACCACAGTGTAGAAATACTCTGTTACAAGTAGAAGTCCTGCATTCAAAATAGTAAAAGTACAAAAGTACTAACATCAAAATATACTTAAAGAACTAATAGTAAAATTACTCATTATACAGAATGTCCCATTTCAGAATAATGTGTATTATATCATTGGATTATAATTATTGATGCATTAATGAGTTCATCACTTTAATGTTGCAGCTGGTAAAGGTGGAGCTGATGTTAATTTACTTTATATACTGCTGGGTAGCTTGTGAATTTCCTCTCAGGGATCAATAAATAATTATCTTATTCTAACCAATAATAGTACATCATCATTTATTTGTTGATTGTAGTTTGTATTATTAATCTGAATCTGCAAGGTAACTAGTAACTAGAGTTATCAGACAAATGTAGTGGAGTAAAAAGTACAATATTTGCCTCTGAAATGGAGGGGAGAAGTAGATAGTAGCAGAAAATGGAAAAACTCAAGTAAAGTACAACTACCTAAAAAATTTACTTGAGTAAATATACTTACTTTCCACCACTGATTACACTTTCACTGTAGTCCAGGTAAAATTGACCTTCTGGTAATCCCTTAGCATTTTATTAAATAACATTGAGAAAACATGTTTTCATTACAAAACCCTTTAAAATATGAATTTGTACTGTTGTGTTTGTTACATAGTTTGGAAGCCACTGTGTTACGCACCCGTCTGTTCACACACAACACAAACAACATACTGTAGACAACAATAACACATGGACCATCTCCCATAGATTATTAAAACATTACTGATAGCAAATTGGTGCATAGCATCAGAATGTGTCCAGTAATGTTAAGTCAGCATTGGACATTAGTTGATTCCTTCGATACAAATTCTGAGGTCAACACTTGTAACACAATAGCAGCTTGAACATTAAAAACATCCTTCATATTCTCTGCAAAAGAATAACAAGTTGTTGTGGCTGTCCAAACAGAAGTGGACCAATGATAAAAGAGTTAATATTTGTTTGTTTAGATGTACAACACCACCATAATACTGCAGACTGACGGCAATAAAATTCATATAAAATTCTCAATTGGCTTACACATTAAATGTAACTTTGGTCAGGAACACCGTGTGCTCCTCTTCGCTCTGTCCATTAGTGAAGGAAGTGGCTGAGGTCCTCATGAATCTCAGCCTCATCCCAGGGTCCATGAATGTTGTCCTTGTGTCTCTGCAGCCTGACTAGCAGCAGGGGGCAGAGCAATGTAACACTCCCTAAGGCCAGGGCTAAGAGCACAGCTCCCCCTGGCGACTGGGACCCCAGACCACCCACCCCTCCGATACAAACTCCCACACACACCCCAGTAAACTGGCTGGGGGCGTTCTCCCTCAACCTCTGCAGCAGGCAGGGCCACAGGGCAAACACCATCAGGGCACAGCTGAGCATGGCGAAGGTGTGCAGAGCCCCAGGTAGCCTTGAGGCTAAACACACTGAGGCAAACAGGGCGGCATTTAGGGAGAGGCTGCCCGGGGGTGAGGGGTGGGCGTAAGGGAATGACACCAGGTGGGCCAGCAGCATCACAGCAGACATGGCATAGACTGTGTCGGTACTCACAGACTCTGTTAGTGTCTTTAGAACTGGTGAGAAGCCAAAGGTGAAGGAAAGAAAAATAGTGGCACTCTGTAAGTCAGCCAGACGGGTCCGGGGCTCACAGCCTGATTCCACTTGAGAAGTCAAGGCTTGATGCAGTCCATAACCCATCAGGGCGCAGACAAGGCTGGTCCACAACAGCCTCTCAGGGGACAACAGACCCTGCGAGGAAAGAGAGAAGTGGATTAATTATGCATTTGATGTACACCATACATACACTACACAGTGAAGGCACAGTGTCTGCAAGGACCATAGATTTTCTTTAGCTCTACCTGCTCCATGTAGAGCCAGAGGGTAATAAAAATGGCCACACAGGACAGCTGCTGTCCCACAAAGCCTGCTTCTTTCACCACAGACCAGTAGCGGTACTGCCGGATGCCCTCATTCCTCCGTAATTCCTCCAGGAACCGCTGGTCCACATAGTTATCAGGGAACGGCTGGCGCTCCCACAGCACCTTCTGCCATGGCACAGCTGGACCTGGGGCACTGTCTGGCCCCATCACCCTGATAACACACACAAACAAACAAACACATATTTGTGAGCAAGAATTTTATTCATCCACTGCTCGAAGTAGCTGGTGAAATTCAAAATTCAACATTTATCATTATTTTACCAAACACATAGCTTTATAGACGAGGCTAGACTACCAACTGGGCAACTCCTCTGGGGCCCCAGACCCTCAAAAAGCTCCAGGCTTACTCTGTGTGACCTAGTTAGGACTAACAAAGTATAGCAAAAAATTGACTGATAAGGGTCGTAGGGTGGGCACTGCTGCTTTATTACCCGATATAAAGGGGGTCTTAAAGGGGGTCCCTCTGTGTCAAATGTTGTATCAAGACCTTAATTATTGCAGTTTTGATCTTATATGTTCAATATTCCCAAATGTATGTGTGTTTAACCAAATTACCACACATCAAACCTGGGGACAAATAGTATTCTATCTATTCAATCATTTTCTTGACAGACTGATCTTTTTATTTATTATATATTTTAGACTCTATTCCACATTTAGCTCTCTTGTATCATTCATTGGTGTGTTTGTATGTCACGACAAATTGCCCCCTAGTGGGATTAATAAAAGTTTTTTGTATATTTGTATATTCCAGCATAGAATAACTGTACACATTACACACAGTGGGAGGAACGGGAACCTAATACGGTTAATTAAAAAAGGTATATTTGATCAAGGTTTTGATTAATTATTGATATTGAGACCAGTCTGACATGACAGAGCATTAGCCTGAATACAGATAGCCTCAGTAGCTTCAAGTTTTCGATAGCTTGGAAGCTAATGAGCTATCTGTCATGTAATGGATTTCTTGCATTAATGATTTCATCAATATCTCAAACTGTATCGAATGAGATCTGGACTTGAATCATACTTGTAAGTTAATTTTAGTGTTGTGTTTGCTGTCAGGTGAACGAATCGATCCTGGAAAGGGATTTGACGGTTGGCCGGTACTTCCGGCTTCGACACAATAAAACCAGACATGTCACATGTACACGTGTGTGTACATGAACATTAACAAGTCGACGATCTGTTAAACAATCTCCACAAACACCTCAAAAGGGTTTTCCACCTACCTGAGATGGGATTTTGTTCAGCGGCGATGCTACAATCTCATTATGTCAGTATCCCGGAAGCGAAGCACTGTAGCAGAGCTCACAGCGCCCCCTGTTGTTGGGGTCTTAAAACAGCACGTTACCAGCTGTGTGTCAACCATAACTGTCAAACTCATACTGATCTTTTTTTTTTTTTGACAAGGTGTCTGTGCTGAACATACGTGGCCCCTTCTCTGCTGACTTTATAAAACCGGCCAAACCACAGACCAACACGCCTGTAAAAAGGTAAACTAATCTCTTCAACCTATTCTCATGATGCTGAAGGTTTGTGTCACTTTTAAAGGCATTCACCATGTTGACTGTGATATTAATCAATAAGCTCCTCTGTATTCTGTCAAATAGCAGCGTCCCAGCGCACAGACCACAGCCCTCTGTGTCCTATGTGACAACTCAGGCAGCCGGTAACAGGGTGTCAAAGGAACCACAAACACCAAACACAATGGTAAATTCTGCCTACACAAACAAACCTTGGGTGGGAAGCCTGTGAATATTCTCATTCATCCAGGTCATAGTTATCTCAAGGAAATTGAATCGAACACAACTGGATTTTTGGTTTTGTCTGTGAAGACGTTTCACCTCTCATCCAAGAGGNATCAGTTCGTGCTTGTTTGACCAGGCTAGACTGGTCCAACTAGCTGGTGTGGAGATCTGGGTATTTAACCTCTTAGGAGGCGGTCACAAGGCCAATGATGTCATTGGGTCGTTGGGTGGGGACAGACTTGAAATCCTGCATTCACGCTTTATGAGACAGAACATTTGCACTGACTATGACACAATGCCTTTTTGTTGCTTTATTGTTATCTTATGCTTAGCTGTCTCTTATATAACCCATCTTTGAGTCTAGTTGCAGATAGGATCATGTGTTTCCAGAAGGACTGGATCATCCACACAGCGTCTGACAGGCCAGTAAGTGTCATGAATCAAAGCCTAATACTGTGAGGATAAGTGATGATGATGTTGATGCTAAGTAATACCTCTTCTTTTCCTTTCAGTTCTCCTGGGCTGCGTCCGCTGTGCTTAGCTGGGATCTCGGGTTCTGAACTAAAAGAGTGTCTAATCATCAGATCTCTGAACCACCAGATCCAGAAGAAGACGCCACAGAGTCCAGCAGCTCAATGATTTAATCCCTTCTACTTCATCTGAGCCTCCGCAGGCATGAAGCCCCAACTTTCCTACAGGTATCTGCATAACTGTTTGATACACGCCTCCATACACAGTACAATAATTCAGGTTTGTAAAAAAACAAAACATGTTTTTGCTCAGTAGGAACACAACAGAACACAGATGTCAGAAAAATGTATGATTGTTTAATTTATACACATATACATCTACAGGACATTAGTTGAATAAATATCTTATGTCACATTCCCTCTTCCCCCACTGCTCCATCAGGGTAGTAAAAATAACTTTTAAAGACAGTGTGGCTGTTGACTCAGGAACTTTAATAATCTCCTACTCAGTAACTTAAAAATACATTTAAAATATTTTTAGTCTTTTATTTTTGTAGAAGCACTTGAAGCTGGTTTAAACGGTAACTTCGTATTACTAACCCATCACTTATATGACTGACAGAATCTCAACATACAGTACATAAATTAAACTGGATACCACAGTGAGATCATGTAGGCAGAGGAATAAAGGATGGCAGTAAGCACTTAAACTGAGGCAGAGGATGACCCATAATACGTACATACTGTGTGGCAAAACTGTGTCTTTTTAAAACAATCAGACTGCTCAAAGTTCCAGCTGTTTCATTATGAAGGCATGAATTCACTGTATGATCTTTATCTTACAGTACAGGGCAGATTCAGAAGATGGCCACATGGAGCTTCCAGCCAGGGTAGCGAGTAACCAAGTTTCATCTGTGGAGCTCAGTAATAACAATAAAAGAAGTCCTCTCAGTAGCCATAACCACAAGTCAAGGTAGTGTCTTAATACTGTACAAGCAACCCACGAGATAAAAACCTCCTGAGCAGAGCCCATAATGTAAAATATGCACTTAGAATATGAGGAGAAAAGAAATCTGTTGTTCTGTGGCATCAGAGGCAGTGCAATGACCAGATGTTAGTTTGTAATGATGGTTAATAAAACATGAATATCGAACAAAATACACAGATACATTTAAAAAGAACGCTGACGTAGCCGAGGCAGTGAGTGGCTCGTGCATATTAAACTGAGCAGTGCACCCATGTAGTGGTAATGACCTTCCAGGTGTCAGCAAGCTAGAAATAGAAATAGACTTCTGTCACCAGAGAGACAGGCAGGCTCAACATCTTCACACAGTAAGTGGCTGTAAGCAGACACCCGCCAGCAGCCGTGAGGCAGAGCTGGCAGCCATTTAGGCCACAAGCCCACAAGTCGTGGCAGAGGAGAGTAGGGTGGCAGTCATTAAGAGATTTGGAGATGGCACGTTTCCTTTTCTCCTACTCCATGGTCCCTTGGGTGCCAAATAGCAGCATTAGCAGCGTGGCCCTACCTAAACACCTGACTTTCCAGTATTGGCATGAAAGGGAAAGTGTGACTGGATTTTTATAAACAACATTAATGTCCATGACAAAGGGAGAAATATTCAAAGGCCTCACACACTGGCAAAGGGCTGCCAGCTAAATACAAACCACTAAGGCGTCTTAGTAACACACAACGGTACATTTTTCAGAGGAAGGACATGGGGAAGACATGGTGACAGACTGATATCACTTCCCACTCCTCTTTGACAGAAATAAATCAAATTCTTCTCACACCATACCATTTCTTCATCTAGTTTAGCTCAAATAAAAACATGTCCAAAGAAAAGAGGACGTTTTTGCAATTGGCAACTGGCCTGGTAACTTTAGGCTCCATTAGAAAAATAGTCACATCATAAACGTGCTTGTTATGTCACTTTCTGTGAAGAATTACAGCAGCTAGGGAGGAGTATAATACACTATACAAGTTTTAAAGAGAGACAAAGAGACTGAGTTTGCAAAGTAGAGGGGCTGACAGTTATAAATCAGGGACTTCGGCTGTCGCATAAACTCCAGTGGACTGAGGACCAGAGCAACAGTGGTGACTTTGTTATTAAGTCTGTTTGTGTATGTGTGTGTGCATATGCATGGGTAGAGATGACATCTTGTGTTAAAAGTCACAAGCCAGGAGATCTGCTGAGAAATATTCCAAAGGTATCAGTGGGCAAGTGCGTTAGTTTCTCTCTCTCTCTCTCTCTCTCTGTCCCTCCATTTGGGGTGGTGTTATGTACGAATTTTCCTTTTATCTTCAAACAGTGAGCGGACTAGGTAGACCTGAACCGCGGACACCAACATCATAACAATGAGATTTACCACCGACCAAAAGTTCACCCTGTCAAAGTTACTCTCCTGGATATTTCTGTCGCGAGCCTCGAACGCCCGCAGCACCGTCTGGATCTGCACACTTTTGCCCAGCCGAGCCTTCACGTTGTTGATGGTGTCCTGAAGGAGAAGAGACACACAGGTCAGAGTGACTCAATCTGAGAAGGAAACACTTTCACCTACATTGTTCCTCTCCACACTACGCCAACTAATGCACTTAAAAAGGAGATTTAGATCTCTAGGGGCAGTTTTGAGTTTGAAAACAAAGCAGCTCAATCAGGTGTGTTCCGTCTTCCATGAGAAAACACCTTCCTGCACAGCTGGAAGATGCATTTCCTGTCCTTTAAGTGAGGCCTGTGTGACTTCTGACACAAATTAAGGCTGTGAAGGGGGTGCAGGCCACTGTGGTGCAAGTTGAAACAATTGGCAGCTATCAGCCAATAGGTGACAGTTCATGACATTGTCTATTCTTGTGACAGCTCCTTGTGACTCTGCCTGTATCAGGGTTTTTCCATGGGTCCGGGTCGGTCCGCCGCGCCGCGCCGCGCCGCGATGACGCGTTGCCGCTACTGTCTCACAGCAGAGGATAGACGCGCTGCTGTGGCCAACCCGTGACGGTCTCCTCCCGTTAGCGGTGCCCTCAGCGGCTAAACTCAAAGTGTGTCTGTGCTGGAGACCACAGACACAACTCTGTTTTTTAAAAGTCTCTCTATATTCAGTACTTTTGTAGCTTCTACCTGAACCGCTGCGGTTTGGAGTTATCACTCATCTGTTCCTGTACTTTCAGATATCCGCCTTATCTCACTCTTTACTGGTCGCTTCCTGCCGTATCAGAGCTGCGTAAAGTTACTGCTGATACAAGCTAACATTACCTGCTGTTGCTGCTTCACACTAAAAGCTTTCCGTTGGTGCACAAGCGGTGTGCTTTTATTGTGAAGCACTTATAGGAAATGCGTTAGCGGAGCTTCATTAGCGGTGATATTCTTCAGTAAAAACAGGTCTAATCAACCAGATGTGGACATATTCTGCGCCATTTGGTCAGCAAATGAGTTATAAACATTGCAAGTACAAACAGTGCACAAACAGAAACGGCCACAGTGAGCAGAAAATGTCTGCATGCGACAGGCTCTATGGTGTTTGACGAGCACACCTCCAACACGTCATCAAGGTAAACAACTTGATGCTGTGAAGTGGAAAACACTCACACCGTGCCAGCGTGGCTCCACTGCCCGTTCACAGCACAACTCGGCACAATTACCCCCCCTTCTATGGAAAAACCCTTCATGTGTTGGATTGCATGCTTTTTTGTTGGCAGCCTGTTGGGTCACTTTGCACCCCCTATGTCATCCTGTGAGCACAGGTGGCACAGTGACAATTATCTCAATGGCAGACAAGGGGGGGCAAAGTCTGAAACATCCAGTGAGAATAAAACAAACACACTTTGAATACGTTTTAACATCTCACTAATGCCTATCAGACTCAAAAGTTCCCACACAAACAAATCTATTACACAACTCTGGAATGTGTTGCATGCAAATTTCATCTTTTCTGAATAAAATAACATGTGGTCCATCTCAGACTGGCTGCACCCTCACCATAATGTCCTCCAGCTTCATGTCCAGCATGTCTGTCCCATGGACGTACTCCTTCCAGTCATCTGGGTCTTCATCTGTGTCCATGTTGTCCAGGATCAACTCGAAGAAGATGAGCTTCTCCGAGACTGAACTGAACGTGTTGTCGAAGCAGAACATGTAGTCTCCGTCCTCA
The DNA here is from genome assembly GCA_003416845.1 of Oplegnathus fasciatus. NCBI lineage: Eukaryota > Metazoa > Chordata > Actinopteri > Centrarchiformes > Oplegnathidae > Oplegnathus > Oplegnathus fasciatus. The sequence continues at coordinate 2,073,563 of NTHP01000015.1, forward strand.
GCCTCGACACTGGAGGGAGAAACGGGCCTTAAGAGCTTGCACATTGTATCTGCTTCAGTAATGTATGTCTCCCAGATCACATGTGTGACTTACGTGTGCACTCCATCTGACTTGCGGTAGTCACTGAACAGCACTTGGCCAGAGGGAGAGGAGATTAAGAAATCTACATCCAGACCGGCACCATCTAATACCTGTGGACAAGTTGAAGACATTCACACACGAGAAGTAAAGAGAAAATATCAGAAAATTGAGAGACATTTATGTGGGTTGATATTTTCTCCACAGAGTATAGCAGCACTTAACCTCTGTATTATTTTATTTCATACATGAATGTGAGGAATGCTAGTTTTTCCTCTCAAGGTCCGTCTCAAACGATAAGCCTGGATACCTTGTCCTCCATGGTAGACACTACAACAGATATATAAAATGCTGGGGATGTCTCCCACAGGCAAATTGCAACTCCTTAACATCGCCTAACTTGTAGACACACCAGAAAGTCCAACTTAAAGATACATTAAGTCATGTCAGCTGCACACTGACCGGCATAACAGGTTTCCAACAATATGAAAATGGAGGTGTGAGCCACATAACCTGCTGGTTCTCTTGCACAATAATTTGACTTAACATAGCAGTATGTGAGTGTAGTTTGTATGAATGTTATCTGTAAATGAGAACCACAACATGCAGAAAGCATGAACATATACAAGAGATAGATTTGACAGGTGTAATGTTGTGTCAATGTTGACTCGTAGGGGTTATCATTGACTTAGAGATAGCTAGTTTGGGTTTGCTCAGCTAAGTAAACAATTTCATACAAGATTGTACCAATTATGTGAGTCTTTATGACCTGATATTCAATCTCCAGGGAGGCATCTTTCTTCATGGTCTGGTAAAAACACTCCTTGCGACCGGCGGGTAGAGTGAATGTGAAGTCGCTGTCTAAAGACTGAGAGAAGGCAGCCAGCACCACAAACCTCTCCGAGATCAGAGCAACAAACACGGACAGGACGCACAAAGTGACCCGGACCACCTCCATAGTCGAGCCTGCTTGTCTAAAAGTCCAAAAGAGCCAAAGCGGTGTTACAGTAGCTAGCCACTGTGCTGGTGAGCTATGTATCGCTATGTTCGCCCAAACTTCACTTCTGTTGAAATGTTCTCACTCAGTGCTGAGGACTGTCGAAAGTTCAGGACCCCGCCGGTTTAAAATAACAACACATTTTTATTTATTACTTCAAACAATACCGGATCAATTCACTATTTTATTTTAGGTTACTCTAATTAATTTTGTAGTCATTATTCGATGCACTTTAGATTCAATAAAAAAAAACACAGGCACATTTTTTCGGGCTCTTCTCGAATTGCATTCTGGGATATGTAGTTTTTTTTGTTCTTTGTGGGTAAACAGAAGGAACCATAGAGTATCAAAAATCAAGTTATTCCTTTTGATATCAGAAGTGTAATTAATCGATACAAGTTACAAATTTAAAGAAGGAAAACATGATTGACAATATATACATATATAAAGATATGTTTCTTAGGGGGATCAAGATTTTCCTATTCTTTAGACTCTACAAATCTAAAAAAATATAATGTCAGTTTAATGAGACTTCAATTTTAATGAGCGTTTGAGTCCTTACAAAAAGTTTCTGCCCCATTAACTGAAACAAGAGGGAAATTATATAATTTATGATAATGATAGACTAATAAAATGTAACTGCATTGCGCCTTGAGCTTTAATAATGAAAAATTGTTTCTGAAATATCTTTTCAGGTCTTTTTTGGATATTAATTTTTATACAACATGATGGTATTTTGCGATGAAGAAAAAAGTACACAGTGTTCACAATCCTTCAAGCACTCACCACACACACCTCATCAAGTGAGTTGAACTCCCACATAATTACGTTTAAAAAAACAAAAGGCATCAACATTGGTCATTTATACTAAAAAGTTTGACTATTGTGCAATAACTTTAAAATATTGCGTGCTTTGGTGATTTGCTTATCAAGAAATAGGTGACGCGTCCTGCTCCACAGTCACCAACTCATCCTCAGTCCGAGGGGGGCGGGGGGGGGTTCTCAAATACGGTGTTGCCACGTGCCCTATGATTGGTCAACAAATCCACAGCTCGGATTTGATTGGTCGGACGTAGAGCAGGGGTTGAACTTACCAAGAGCCAGCTACCCGTCAACAGCAGTGGTTAGTAAAGCAGAAAAAGAAGCGGACAACCGGTTCGCACAATGAAAATTAGCACACCTCAAGTGTAGGTTTTAGCCACAGAAGCCAGTCGTTTGTTCATTTGTTATTAACACAGGCCCTCAGCCAACAAAAAAAGCCTGTCTTCGGTGTATTGTGTAGCCGTGAGAGATTAGAAAAAAACCCCAAAGAGCGAGGATGTTGGTCCCCGCGGGAAGATAATGAAGAGGCTGCGCGTTTTGTTGGTGTGCCTCATTGTAGCTCTCCTGTGCTGGTAAGCCCGACATCTTCATCTCCATTCACATTTTTAATGACTTGGCAGACAAATGACAGTCGGAATAGGTGAAACCACATTTTCTGATTATTGTCCGTCCGTCACGTTGCTTTGCTTGATGTCTTTTGCCGCATAATATCCGTCAGTTATCAATGTTCAGTGACATGAATCCTCCCTGCTACACAGCTAACATTGTCAGCTAGTTACAGTGTGCGGTGTGATGTTTAGTTGACCTTTAACTCAAAAGAAGAGCCTTGGTGTGGTTTTGTTGATACTTGACATAACTAGTTGATAAAGTTTGCTGTTTAAATTGTTTTTAGTAGGTTAGCTAGCCAGCTGTTGAATAGCAGCATAGCTAGCTAACCTAAACCAGTGGAGTTGGGCTGTGATAGCAAACGTTACTTGTCTGGTGGCTGGTAACGTTAGCCTTGACCAAGAAACGCTGACTAGCTGTGTCTCCTTTATCTTCAAGATTTATAATGGTACAATTATATTATATTCTCTCCCTGTAGCTCACCATTACTCCACTAAGGGTTATTTTTCAATTAATTGAATTATTCATTTAGAAAAAATCGTGCCACATCCACATAATCACCTAGTAAAGTCCAAACTGATGTCTTAAAATGGTTTAGTTAGCCTGGGTAACAGTTTTGAAACCAGAATCACTCCGTTTATAATCATATGAAATGAAGAAAAGTAAGGATTTCTTTGCATTTGTGAAATAAAACAAATAAGCAGTGATTAACTTTATGTCAATTGACCTATAAGTGCAGATACACATCACAGGATACATAAAATCCACTGCAAAACAGTTTAAAATGATTACTTAAACATCATTATACTTGTATAGATGTAACAGATCTGTTACTACATTCAACAGTGTAAATAAGTTGCATTATAAAGCATGGTGTGTGTGTAGTTCCTCTCCAAAGTACATGCACTCGGAGGTGACATCTGGTAGATTAACTCATGAATTTGTTTAATCTCAGAGGCACGGAGCAGGTAACAATATGCAGGGTTTGTGAAATGGGATTAACAGGGCAGCTAACATGCCACCTTTATCCAGATTGGTGACTCAGGGGCAGCAAAGCATTAGGTGTGTGGCCTGCTGACTGTTGTTTCTTTCTCCACTGCTCTGGTCATTTGTTTGTGATAACTATTGGCTGTCACTTTTCTTGACAATATAAAGGGTTAGATGATTTTGTTCTTTGATAGACCGAATAATGTTACTCATAATAATTGGTTGAAAAAATAAATACAAGACACCTTTTGGTGGATTATTAGTTGTAGAAAGTGACATTTAAAACTTCAGTTGAGCTGAGCTCTTCCAGATAATGTAATACTCTTACTTCAGATGTATCCACCTCTTTCATCATAATGTTTTGAGGAAATGGTAGCCTAATACCTGTGTTACCAGTACAGAGCCAACAATGGTTCTGTACTGGTAACACAGGAAGTAATGATCATATCCATGTCATTCATACTTGAGGTCCTGATCATCCTAATCTAAAACCAGTAGCGTTTTTTCCCTCCTCCCTGTTTCCTTATAGCAACGGAAACAGATTTTATTGCTCATATTTTATTGAGTATAACCAGGATAACTCTTATGTAATGCCCTCATCAATAAATAAAACTTTCTCCAGTACACAATCTGGAGTAGTACCTTAATAGCATTCATGCTTTGTAAAAGAAATGCAAAAGAAAAGAAAAATCCTATCTCACTCAGACCATGATAAACCACTTCTTAGTCTCTGTTTGTAACCCTTGTACCTTTGTTCTTCTGAAGAATGATCACATTCCCATAGATTAGATTATTTTAGAAGAGTTCAGGTATTGCTCAGATAAGATTTAGCGTACCCCTTCGAAGATTTAGCGTACCTTTTTGTCTTTACAGCAGGCAAACAAAGAAGAAAGAAACATGAGAACATGAAAACATGGCAGCTGGGCAGAACAGGGTGCTGCTCTCTGCCTCCTGAAGGCCAGTGAAACAGAGACACTGATTAAGGGATCGACATATTCGTAGTTAGCCATTTAAATTCAAGAAAGGTCCAAGGGAATATTGAATTATACATTTAATTCCTGAATGAGACAACCTTCCCTGTCAACAGCTAGATTTGATTACAGCCTTGCATGTCAGGTGTTTGCTTGCTTAAAACCTTGGTGCACTTTTTCACTTTCCCACAAACTAACTAATGACCATGCAGCCACACGCACAGACTTCATTACTAATGCAAACCCTTTTTAGTGTGCTGCTGTCGGCTTCTCACTCCTCCGTGCCAACTCTCACACATCCCAGTGGGAACAGAGAAATGGGGAATGCAGCCTTTGCAGTAATCCAAAGGTTTCCAAGGCAGCAGTAATGTTAGGCAGAAAGGGGCTCTGTATTAGGAGGCTGGTGGCAAAAGACTGTGGGGGGCATCATTCTGTTGTCGTGATTCACCTGCTGTTTTTTTAATAACCCTGTGCTGCTTGGAATGGTCAGGGCTAATGTTGATATTTCCGGTTCAGATTCCATGTTTTTATTTGTTATGTGAAGTCTTCTGTATATTACTGTGAGACTGCTGCTCATCTAGAAGAGATCTTTATGCTGCAGTACTTAGAAAGGCTCAGCACAATGTATTCTGTGTGTGTCATGCTGCCCCTTCACTCTCGTAGTCAGCAGCAACAGGGATCTTACTGTGTTTTTTTCGGTATGCTAGTGCAGGCTGTTGACATCAGCATCACTAGAGAAAGTTTGCATGTGTACTTGAGAGTGTTTGTGTGAGGGTGCACATTTCCAGCCAGGTTGATTGTCAGAAATGATAGCTTACCACACGTATATTTTCATGTCATTTAGATTTTAACTTTTGTGCCTAGACGTCGGCTGAGCAGGCATGTCAGCACTCCACTCTGTGGTAAGACAACTGATAAAACTCATTGGATTTTCTCTCAAACATCTCTCAGCTAATTGTATTTTCTGTAAAACTACCCGAGAGGCAAAATAAACAACTGGATTGTGATCATTGCATTTGTACAGGAGCATGCTCAAGAGAAATATGTGCATCTCTTGTCATCATCTCTTTCTGTCCCTTTGTCATAGGCTTATTAGTTCACAGCCAATGGAAGATTATTGTTATTATGTAATGTGATTAGCACTCATGAGATAACTCTGCAGCCAATTGACCAACTGGGGATTTTATATTGTATTCCATTAGTCTGCGGACACTTTCTCATCATCCATAGCATAACAAAACTAGCAAAGCATTACAATTCTCTGGGCATGTGCTGGTGAAATGAAGTTGTCCACCCAGTCACGCACTTGATTATTGTATAATTTAGTGTTTGTGCTGTCGATTAGTCTTTTATGTGATTAAATGCCTTTGATGTAGTTTGAATTGCTTCAGGGTACTGCAGTGTGTTTTTTTACTCCTGCTTGTTATATCCAAGGAGGTCTTTTAATGTTTGTGCTGTATGTTTTGACACCAGCCCAGTAAGAGGACACCTCAGGCTTTTGCTTGTCCAACCAGTTTCCTTTCCTAGATCATCTATAGGGTGACATGGTCTATAGGGGCTTTCACTTGCCCTCTACAGCCAGATTAAAGTTTCCCAACTCACAGCTTCACTTCTTGGGCAACCTTGTGTGTAAAGCTCTGTTTTGCAGCACAAACATTTTGGCTTTAAAAAAAAGTGAGTGAGTTTGCAGCCTAATGGAGTTTATCAAATGTAGCATCAGGTAAATTCCCCTTTGCTACACACACACACACTTGGAAGTGTTGTGCAATTGTTGTGAATAAGCAAAGGCTTAAAAATATTTCTTGGCTGTGTGCTCCTCTGTCTCGACGATGTCCTCTATAACTCACTCAAAGTCAATGTGAAGCTAAGAAGGAAGCCAGGGTATAGCTAGAGGACGCTCTCGTTAAAAGAACTATGTGTGCCCACATCGTAAAAGTTCCCTTTTTGGGGCAGTTGTTGCATAAGTAGATCCTCCTTGTGTTGCCCACGTGCATCAGTAGCCAGGGACACTGTTGTCACTGATAGTACTGCTTGTATTTCCCACCAGTAGACACTCACTAGCACCTGTACTGGGCACTGAAAGTAAGTGGCAGAGAAACAGAGAAGGCTCTGTGTGTGTTTTTGGGGCTATTCCAGGCATGAAAGGGGAGGGGGGTTGGAACTTGAAGGTAAAATGGAAGGTAACATAGCCTGCCTTGGGTCACGACGATGTTGCTTGCTTTAGCCTTTTCTTGAAGCTCATCACCTCCTAGCTATTCATTTAATCCAGCTGCCTTGTTGTAACTTTCATGGCCCTGTAACACTGTATGGCTTCTGCGATTTACGGCATGTGTGTCCATACACGTGCTTGTTTTTTCTCTCCCCTCAGCTCTGCCTTCATTAGATGACTCCTTTGTTGTTCTTGTTGTTCCAGTTTTGTCCTGCTGGATGCCTGGGCCTTGTGAGTGCAGTCTAGTCGAAGGGTGAAGGAGTATCGCAAATGTGAAGGTGTATACCTCTCGTATTAACCTTGTGTTTACCCCATTTCAGTTATTTGTTTGCCACATTATGACTTCATGTTGAGTCATGATCAGGGGGGTCAGAGCAGTATGATCAGTAAGTAACCCAACCCAGAGGTATTGAGATACATTTCTCTGTCATGTGTGGTCCTACACTATCTTTTATGTAGTCTGAAGGACATCGTTGGTATTAATTTATTATGAGCTGTAGATGTCTAAACCACCTTGATACTTACTTATGGATAAACGCCCACATGCTGTACTGTCACGCTTTGCAGGTCATGTGCATGTGGACACACGGATGCACAGATAAGACATACGTGATCTCATAACATAACATTCAGTGAAAAGCTTGGAGTGTATCCATGTTCTAGTTTGTTACTAAGGGGTTATCTGGTTGGCTTGTTTTCTTATCCTTTCTCAACTAACTTTCTGGGCGAAGATGCATCTTATTTCAATCCCCAACTCTTTTTTTTTTTTTACTAAACACAGGCATTTAAACCATTGATTAACTTACAATGAATGGAGCTGGATATGTTTCTGAAGCAAAACAAAAAAAAGCCATGACGTTATCTGTCAGAGCAAACATGACATTTGACCTACATGTCAAAAAGCTGCAGAATCATCCTCTTCAGCGAGCAAACCAGGGCCAGGCCTCTTGTTCTAAGACAAAGTTGTTTGTTGTTTTTTCTCTAAGTTTAATCAAAGCTTACCAGATAATGTCTCCCTTGTTTTTATCAGTGTTTTCAGAATTCAATTTGAAAAACTGATTAGGGCTGAAAAGATTAGTGAATCAAATACTTGATCAATAGTAAAGTGATAATTTAAGTCGATCATCAAATGAAAATACGAAAAACATTTGCTGGTCTCAGGCTTGTTGTTTTATTTTATATCATTTGTGATATAGAATTGAGTTTCTTTGTGTTTTTTGATTGGCAGACAAAATAAGCAAATTGAAGACATAATTCAGGAACTAAAGACGGGCACTAATCATTAGGTATAGCTTTTTTATGAGCTGGATATCTATTGATTAATCTAAAGAATAATAATAAAATCCTAAAACAATTAACTAAAACAGAAAAACTAACTCATAATAACTCCTTTCGCTTGTGACAATGGTTGGCAGGTTGTTAAATGTACAAATGGGTTGTATTAAAATCCTCTAGACAAGATTACTTCTATTTGTCTTACTGAGAGACTGGATCTAATCAGCAGTCAGTGGGTGCATTACACCTTGTAAATCTCTGACTCTAAATTTTAAAACATTCCCTTTCCTCGACTGTTGGCTTAGAGACTAGAAGCTCAGTAACTGAGAGTCCATCTTTCTTATTTTTGTTGTAGCACGCCAGAGTTTAGCACTGCAGGCTGGCAGCTCGAGACAGAGCTGGACTGGCACTCCAGAGCACACTATTGTTCCTGCCCACTGGCCATGGAGACTGCTGAGCACATTGAGTTCTCTTGCCTGCCGGCCTTCCTTTTTCCCAGCTGCATGGCTCTCTGTATATTAATGCTTTATGCTGGCACCTTATTAATAACATGAGCAATGGGAAGTGTGAGCCAACACTTGAGGGTAGATTCAGTGTTAGGTGAAGTAAGTACAACGGCGAACGCTTAGAGGTAGGGCTGGGTGATCTGAAATCCAGATTGCAATAAGATTTCCCTCGATAATGATAATGAACATGGGATGCTTGCAGTGAGTATGGTTTGTGTGGTGTGTGCTAATCATAATCCAGTCACACTGCAGTTTATACAATATTCCTCGTTAGGCTGCAGTTTGTTTTGATTTCTCACAACTGTGGTAAACAGAATCATCGATTGGTAGACAGAGAAAGAACAATGAGTAGAACCCCTTCTTTATTTGTCTACTTTATTTGTGTTTACTGGAACATAGCTGCAGTCTCTTTAGAAGTAAGTTAGTGTGGAAGTAACAACTGGATAACTGACTAACAAAACAGCTTTGATATCACGGTATTTTGAGTAAAGTCTGAATGAAGACAGTTATGACTGGAGAATAGAAAACATAAAATCAGGTGTCTATCAGGTTTTTTTCTTAAATAAGAATGAAAAGCAGATATAAAAAGGTTTGAGTATCACCAGTGTCAGTTTTGTGTTAGTCCATCTTGACTCTCACTTCCTTTACTCAGAAAAGAATTCAGTAGGCTGAAGTGTCCCGAGGTAAATCTTGTTAACATTGCACTCTGCAACTGTATTTGCAAAGTGCCCCACGCTGCATATCGACATATTTTTGTTTTGTGAATTTTGTGTAATAAACTTGCATTATATCCTTGTAGGTTTGTCAATAAAATTAGCGTGACATGAATTGTTGAAAAGCTTGCAGTTGTCTGCGGTGATCCCCATAACGGCACCATTTTGCAAAAAGAGTTAATTATGAGTTTCTTTTCTTTATTTTCTAGAAGCAGTAACTTCTTTGCGGGATCACATAATATTTTTCTGGGAATAGGTAGGCCTCCAGTGAGAGTTGAGTGCAGGCCAGTAGCCTGAGGCTCTGTCAGTGGTTAGAATGAAAATACCACGGTTTACTGTGTTAGTGAATAGTATTCACAGGGTGGAGATTGTTAGGTTTTAAAGGTGGAAAGTTGCGTCAGAACACTAACGTAGTGTTATTGCGTGTGTTTACCTGTGTGCGAAGAGGGTATGGCAAAGGGAAGAGAGCTGATTGATTTGACTGTTTGACAACTGACAACAATTAAGTTTGAACTTTTTGTGGTTATACAATAAACATATTTACCTAAGTAATTAACAGTGCAAGTGGTTTACCAGGTTCTTAATTGTATCTTGAGTCTAAAATGATCTAAAGTGAGAAATTTTTCCATCAAAAGTTGTTTTAATGCATCTCAAGAAGACATTTCTGATAGCTGGATATTGTTTATACTCTGAGTTTTTTCATTACACTTAAATCAGGGGTTGCTTTGCTTTTTCCTGCCCTCCTAGAGAAAGGCACTATTTTCCCCTCCTGAAAATGCTCTGGTTTCTTCTCTTCCCCTCCCCCTCTCTTGTTCACTGCTCTTTACTGTTTACCTTTTGCAGCTACTGACTGGCTGCAAGGCTTATACTGCATGTGGTGGTCTATTTCTCTCTTTTTCTGTGTGGATTGTTCAGTCTCATATGCAGCAAGTATGTGACTGTGTGTATGTGTGGCTTTTAACTGTCTGGGGGAGGGCAATGTAGACACAGATGCCTCGTCTATAGTGAACACACAGAGCTACTAAAGAACATTGTGTACTAAAGCCAATGAGGGCATGTTTTCCTTAAGCTTGCATGTAAAGACATACCAATGCCATCACATCTACTTTCCTCAAGCAGCCTGCTGGATGCAAAATCCCATTATCTTATTTCACAGGCCAAAATAATTAGATTTGTAATGGACATTAGAATCAAATATACAGTAGGCTCATTGTTTCAGATGTTCAAAACCAAAATATCACAGTATTCATGTCAGTTTCCAGTGTTTTATTTTTAAAAATATGGTGTTTCCTTGCTTATTAGGGGGCCACTGTTTGCATTGGAGCATGTATGGTAAATGTAAATGTTTCACCACGCCGCAGCACATTAGTACACTGTGTACTGAGGTGAATGTTTGATGAGTTTTTGTTCTCCTGCTGTGCCTGCTGATGCATACATACCGACTAAGAATGCGCATGTATTGTTGTATCCACACCCCCCCCCCCATGCTAACCCTCACTGGCAAAGTGGCTTTTCCCATCAAATTACATTATATCACATGACTGCGTCCTTCAGTCCCATTGTCCTGGGCCGATGTTCCTGATGTCTCATTCCCAAGCCTCTTTGATCCCTGTCTGAGTGAGACTACTGCGATGCTTCACAGCATCACAGCTTCACTGTTGCTACCATGCTGTGACTTGGTATTAGAGAAGGGATGCGTGTTTAATTTCACTGCTGATAAATATAGTGTTATGCAGGCATTTAACAGGTCAGTATTGATAAAATAAAAACAGATGTAAATTTCACCTCTTTTATAATTTCCCAGTCAAGCCAGATGATAGATTTACTTAATTATATAACCAGTAACTTAAATAAATGTAAAATAAAAGCGTGACAAATTATTTATCCCCCTAATGCTTTTGTTCGTGCAACTCAGTATATTCGTTAGATTTAGTTTGACCATATTTTAATTTAATCATGTATTGTTCTGATGTATTGTTGTCTAATTACTGTAAGTCTTTCTTCATAATATTGATTAGTGCATTGCTGAAAACTCCAAACAGCCACTCACCCACAGTAATTTATTTTGATTCATTTTTGGAAAATTTACTGTGAATTCTACCAAATTTTTATATATTTTGCTCAGGTCAATTGATTTTAGTCTTTTAATGAAGTAGCATAGGTATAATTTTGAACTATGAGTCCTTAATCTAGTAAATTTAAACACAATGCTCTTAACTTGGTTGTATATTCTCATTATATCATGAAACAAAAACATATATTATAGAGGGAAATCTGTTTCTTTGCTCCAAGAATGGATCAAACACAACACTTCTTTGGCTTGGTCTTGTTTGCATACAAAACGGTTAATTCATTCATTCATTCATTCATTCATTGTTGTGTTATTGAGATTTAAATTATACACGTTGCATCATTGATTTAGTGGACAATACACAGATTTCTAACTGTCTCTAACTAAGTTTTGGTTTTGGATGAAAATGTCCTTAATGTCAGTGGGCTGCAGGCGTGTTAGGTGAACATAACCCTACAGGAGCAGCAGTCTTTCTTACACCAGGTGACTTGGCGTACTTGTTGCCACAGGCTAGTTTCCAAATAGAGGTGCGTCTGTTCATTCACACTACATCCTTGGAGAACGGCTCCTGTGTAACTTTTGAAAGATTTATGTGCGTCACAGAGCCCGTGTAGTCAAAGAAGGATCCTTATAGATCAGAGAGACAAACAAGCTTTACAAATACCTTGAACCAGTGTGGATTATAAGAGTGTGTGGCCTTTCATTATTTTAAATGAACTCAAGTGTGCTATTAAATTGTGATCATCTGGCTTTAAGAAGAAACAGGATGAAGTGGTGTCATTCTGCCAGGAACTACTGAGCCTGTGCCAACTGCCTTTATTAGCATGGCATTATAACAAGAATAGTAAGAAAACTACTTATTAAGTGCTAATTAAGTTCTCTATGACCATCAGTATGACATCGGTTTGCAGACACTTTGCTGTTCCAATGCTTGAACAGAGCTTTATTAATCCAAGCATTTATAATATCACCTGATTTTATTCATTTATTCCTTAAATGCAGGTGGTGGATTGATATATTAAGCTTGTATACTGTTACCTGCAGTTATTTCAGACAGGCTCCCTGTTTGAAATACAGACAATGAGTCAAATCAAATGAGTAGCAATCATGATTTGAATTAATGTACAATACAATGTTTTCTTTCAATATCAGTGAATGTCCATTTTTAACTAAAATTCCAATTTAATGGCAGATTGTCAATAAACTTTTTTTTTCTGCGGTGTGGGAACAGTTTTATAGGTAAAGCAGTTGTATCCTGGACGTGGACTAAATGTGTCAAAAGAAGTTTGAATCTGTTCAGTGTCTTTGGTGTTATTTTGTTTCGAAGATTGTTCATATTTCCACACCTTCTGGGTTCTGTGAGTTCTGTGAGTTCGTGTTTGTCCTATCACTTTCCACCTGCTGGGAACTCGAACAGTTCAGGACAGCTCTGCAGCTCTCTTAAAATCTAGAGAAGAGAAAGATTATGAAAGTAAGACGCTTTTACTCCTAAGCTTAAAAGTCGGACCAAAAAAAGCATCTCTTGGAGAGTTTTCGGACAGTTAGGCCTGATTTCTTGCTCTGCGATGCTTGATAAGTACAGACCCACATCCTGGTGCCGGGAACAGGCCTGGGTCATAATTCTTTGGAGGGGATAAACTATATGGGGTATGCCTGTATTCCTATACAGCAAGTCAGCACACAACATTAAAGCACTTAAGGAAATGAGCCTGCCACTCCAACCACTTACAGTGCCTCTGGTCACTCCATGCAGAAGAAGATTAGCAAATACAGCAGCAATGCTAAGGTTTTGGGCTAATGTGGCTGCTGCATCAAGGTAGAAAATGTGAACATCCAGTCCCTCAAATCTTTCCCTTGACCCCCACTGTTTGTTGGTGAAATTTCTGTTACTGGAGTCTCTCAAAACTAAGCTCCTCTGCTGCGTCTCTGTGCCTCTGAGGTATTGATTTGTTGGCATTGTGAGCAAACAGCTATGGGGTCATGAAACTGTACCCAAGTATTGTAAAGATACATCGACCACTTCATTACTGATTAATTATCACACTTAATAATTGGCAGGTTAAAGAAGTAAAAATGGGTTATTGCAGATTAGCCAATAGTCTGTATCGTTCTCTTCTGCCCAGTCCAAAATAGTTTCAGTAAATAGGCTGGGAAAGTGGTCAGGTGAGTATGAGCCAAATGTGCAGCGGTCAGCAGAACATCTGTCATTGACAGTTCTGAATCTGTGTTTTGAATTTGACAGTCTTTGAGTGTAGAGTAGAACCATTTTTAATTTCAGACAGAAGTCAGGGCCTTAGCTGTTCCAAAGAAAATATTGTCGGGATTTGCGAGTTTATAGGAAGAAGAGTGTAGAGCCACAATTTTTCCATGTGTGCAAGAATTTTAGATAGGATATACTGGGGGG
>NTHP01000015.1:2087216-2106385 GCA_003416845.1 Oplegnathus fasciatus
GGTTAATTCAAGATTTAATAGCAAGAAATCTTTGAGAAACTGCTCTTCATTTACTTAATTCCCTGACAATAAAAATAACCTATTGTAACCAGTCACTATCTAGGCCTTTGGGTATCTGAGCCCAACTGTGTTGTTGGTTAGCAAGTGTACTATACAGTATGTAAGTGGCAGGTAGGGTCCGGTTCAGAAATATGTGTACGCGTTAGAGAGCTATTCACCAGTTCAGCCACTGTGTCCTGGCTGGCCCAAGGATGCACCAGTGGACCAGCGGATTATGGAGGATCAGCAGGCTTTAGAACAAACTGCTGCTCTACATTATTCCATGCTTCGATGTGGAGGAAAATTAGAACGCACACGCAAACTTACACACACACACAAACACGCTCGGTCCTCTAAGGCTGGGCTTTTAGGCTCTGCCCCCCCTTTCCTCCCAACAGTGACGCCATGTTTTTGTCTGCCTGGCAGATGCGCTGGCCTACTTTTAATGGTGAGCCCTGGCACATCTCCCTGGCCCGCAATCCACCTCTGCCCACGTGGATCCTGGATTCTCTCTCCTCAGCTCTTTTCTTCCCTATCTTCCTCTCTGACAGCTTTTTTTCCTGTCAGCTATGTGGAGGTAAACAGTGTGGGTTGAGTATGCATTCTCTGCCTGCTTGAAGGATTTATTCTCAGAGATGTTGCTCTGTGAGAAAACAGCTGGATTTATTCGGCCTTTTATTGGGTGTGTGTGTGTACGTGTGTGCTCTCCCCAAGCATGTGATCAGGCTTTGGTGAGCTGACAGATCAGTTTATAAGGAAACTTGAACAAACTACATCATCACACCGTTCTCCATCAGCCTTTCTGGCATTATTGACCCTTCTCCCAGCACCACACGTTGCATATAAAGAATAATGTGAATGTCAGTAAAAAACATCACAAGACTCTCCTCTGCCTTAGGACAAACTGAGGACAGACAGACACACTATTCACATTCCTGTTAATTCCATAATCAAGACCATAATAATATATACCCAGTGACTTCAGTATGATGTCAACTAATTTGTCTAATTTACTGCACTGCTGTTTGTGATTTCTTCCTCTTCTTATGCTTTTGTTTATCTATGTCCTCTCTATGTTTTGTCACGGTTGACACAGTGACACAGTTTACGTAATTTAAGGCAATTAAGGAGGGTAAGGACTTAATGTACCTACACGTGCTGTCAGTTAGTTAAAGGCTGTGTGTGTGTCAGTTTATGCTAATAGGCAGCAACAAGCTGGTCTGAGATTTAGGCCAGGAGAGGGAAAGGCAGCAACTAATCTGCCCTGGCCCAGGTTATATACTTTGTGAGCTCCACTGTCATGCTATGAGAAAGATGAGTGTGTATGAGAGGGCAGAGTGACAAAGCTCCCTTGATCTAGACTAATCAAACAGTTAAAAGTCAATGAGAAGAATGTCAAAGCAAAAAGGCTATAGGGCTCATAGACCCAAGGCTATAAGGAGCGACACCCACACACAAGTTCACACATGTTGTCCTCCTTGATGCCTCTGAAAACTTTTAGTCACCAGGCAAACATCCTGCCTGAGAAGAGATCAGAGCACAGTTTGCATGCCATGCAGCTGGTGATAATATTTGAGTCGCTGCTGGCAGCTAAATCTACCCTCAGCCTGTTGTCTCTGTTGTTTTGTCTGCTCTGTGTCAACCCAGTCAGTTGGTACAGTACAGTACAGTTGCTTTATACCATGTCTCCTGGTGCTGAATGGACCTAAAGCCAACAGGAAATATCAGGGGATTTGGCTGTTCGGAACCAGCAGAGACAGTGTATCAGCCACTGTGTCTGTGTGTATCCGTGCAAAGCTATGTTGCTTTTAATTGTTTTATTGTGCATTTTAAGGCAGTATGATAGCATAAAAAGTAGAATGCTGTTTTCAAAAGTTGAAGTCGTGTCCTCAAGCAAGACACAGACTCCATCAGGGCTTTTGAGGTGCCCTTCTGCGTGTTCTCCTGTTTCTGTAACGGGTGGTAAACAAGCTGTCTTCTTCAGCACTCATACGAATATTGCAAAATGATTGAGCTGTTTGTAGCCAGAGAAGAGCCTAAAAGACGGACAGACAAAACCCCCAGGTGCTTCTGAAGTGGGACAGGAAACGGGGATAGAGAGAGAATGAGGAAGAGTGTATTTGCAGGCTGCTGACTCATTAGTCTTGCCTCAGGCTCTTCCTTCATTAGCTTGGCATTGACCCACTACTGGTATGTAACGTACATGGCACATTTATCAACATTTATTCTTTCAGTGGTCCCTGTATTTCTCTCCATTTGTGGGTCGTACGTTCCCCCTCCCACTGTTGCATAACCATTTGAATTAAAAAGTAGGTCACAGTACACCCCCTCAGACCAGCCCCTTCAACTTTTTTTTCTTTCTTTTCATCTGCTTTCCTTTTTTTTCATCTTTAGAAGGAATGTCAACACTCAGGTCTTTCTATTCACTCATGGAGATGACGCTGAGCAGGGGCGCGGGAGGGATCATTCCCACTTGTTTTACAGCACAGTTCATTTGTGGTCTTGAATTGCTCTGCATGTTTTAATCTCTGTATTTGAATTTTTATTATTTGAATGGCGCTCTGTTGTTTGGCAGATTCCAGTTAAACATTAGTTCAGTGAGTCACGTTGCGGAAGTCCGTCAGATTTGCATCCATCATCACGGAAGTTTGTACAGGATTGTTTACTCTGTGATGTGCTCGCTTAAACCTGCACTGTGTTATGTGATCTGTTTGTCATCCATGTGTATTTACGTAAAGGTTCTCTTATCTAGGTGATTGAAGGCCTTTTGAGAAATGGTGATAACAAGCACCGTTTGGGTATATAAACAGGTCATTAAGCAAATAAATCTATCAGTCAGTTTTGATGATTGGATAATAATAACAGCAACTGTAAATACACATTTAAGAGGAGATTTTACAACTTTTTTAAGAATTTAGTGAATTATATGCACAGTTAAGTGACTGTTAAAGTAAAACCTTACCTTCCTTATCTGAGATTAGAATGCAAAACTAGACCTTGACATAAAATAAGCATATCACCACTTAGCAAAGTATTCAGACCCTACCAGACCATGTGAAACGTTTGGAACATTCGTAAAACTATTCTAAGGCTTTGTGGCATCCTGTGCAAAGATGCCAGTAGTGATATTCTGAAGGCTTTGAGTCAACAGATCATGCAAAAATCCAACAGAGATCTGCACTAATAATGCATTCCTATGAGCCCTTTACAGCTGCAAAGTTCTGACCAAAGAGGGATGAGTTCTAGCATGTAAAATCTTGTGTGTAAAAAATGATCTGCCAATTATTGAGAGTTTCTCAGTTGGGATTCTGACAGGCACTGCCTTATAACCACACTTTAAACAGGTTTATAAATTCTGAGTGGATAGACTTACAGTATGTCTGGAGATCAGAATCGGTATAAAACAAGCATAGAGGCATAAATGAAATATTTATTAACTGCATATGCAGTAATTATACATCCTCTTACTCTCCTTTTTTCAGCATCAACTTTTTTCTTTTGTTTTTTGGGCTGTCTCTCTACCACTTTGTTTAAGTTCAAACTCTTTCCCAACTTATTTTCTATCTCTCTACTGTCTGCTTGTCTCAGGATGGATATGTATACATGTGCAGGCAGGCTAAGTTATGAATCATTTTTGAATAACTCTCAAAGGTTTTATAGACTTTATAGACTACGGGTCGAAACGCTGTGTGATACTGTATTGCGCGAGAGGAATTGGAAGGGAGCTGAGAGATGCATTTGTTTCTACGTCAGACAGTTTTTTTCATGATTCTTGACTTATTATCCAAGTTCCTCCCTGTTAGTGTAAATGGCTTATATAGCAATATCGTTACCTGGTAGGCTGTTACGATCTTTGGGTGTGTTGTCTGACATGATTTTGCCTGTTGGGGGCAACGAGTAGATCTGACTTGACTGGACACGTAATTTGAGGGCTTTATCTCTTGTTTAGTCTTCCCCAGTAGTCAACAGTCAGTTACTGAGTTACTAAGTAAAAAGGCTTCATAGACTTGATGTTGACATGTTTTTTAATAATTTCAGTTAAAGTAAAATTGAGTTTAAAAAAAGATTTCCATCTTTTTGTTATTTAAGGATTGCATGTTGTCCTCATAATTTGCTGGCATTTCATTTTTACAGCAGTGTGTTACATAATTTTGTTCATCGTGTCGTTTTCAGTAAAAATATGTGGACGATGTCTTCCCTGTACATCCGTGGGTGTTTCAGTGGAGGAGGGTGGAGGAGGACGACGACACCCAAGACATTTGAAATGCAACACAACATAGTTTAAAGCTATGGAAAGCTAAGTTTAGCCAGGAACCTATATTAGCTCTTGGTTCATATTTACCCCTTAATATCTGTACACTGCTTGGCTCTTAGGTTTCCCTCACTGGCTTTATGGCCCCTCCTAGTCCTTTAGGGGGAAGCGTATATTTTGAGGTGTTAACGCATATAAAGGAACATGCACACATTTCATCTTCAGCATGGATCCAAAACAACAATGGTAAATGTCATGCCTTGGTGTTGGAGCCAGCTGTCGCTCAGAATTGAGGAGCAAGGGCTTCTTCCTAGACGTGACATTTTGCACATATGTTCAACATTCAGACAGATAAATCCATCACAGAAAAGGCAGAGATATTAATTTCTCTACTAAGCCTCAGTCATCTTTACTGCAACATAGCCAGAGGACATGTTGTTTAAAACTGTCTGAAAACTCCTAACAAATTTGGTAAATGGCAAGTCGACTTGAGTAGAAGTAGCTTCAATATTTAGATTAACACCTTATCTTGCTGAGTTGTCGTTTGTTCATAAATCTGAAGCGCAGCTTTCAAAAGATCCTCTTACAAATGAAGTCTCAGCTGGATGTTCTTGTCATCTTTTATCTCTTCATTCAATCACCTCAAATGTTAATGAACAGAACACAGATGGAGAGGCTCTCAGAGTTACAGCACACTGACTTACACAGATGGTTGTCTTTGTGTGATTGTGAGTATGTGTGCTCACTGCTCATCTTCCTCCTCCTGACAGCCAGGCTGACAGGGTGCTAACATGACTGTCCATGTGTCCCGCTCTCTCCTGACATTGATATTTGACCGCTCAAGGGGAACCGCTCCAGTTTCAGAATCACATGGTGTTTGCACTGGTGACAAGAGGCACAAAGACTCAGAGCTCAGATACGATGTGTTGTCATGCTCCGAGTTTTCTTTTTGCATTAGTATTTCCATAATGTATACAGGCCTTCAGGTTAAAAAAATGTTTAATGCACATTTCAGTGCCCGTGGTTCAACATAATAGAGCCTGCATAAAGGCATTACAGAGGGCTTTGATCTACATTAACACTGATAAGTAATTTAATGTGTTTGAGTGTCCAGATCTGGCCTTTTTTTCTTACTTAAGGGCCAGTGTGTGTGAGAAGGTCTTTGTTTGATGCTGGTGCCTTTCAGTTTAACTCAATCTGCATTTCTTACCTAATAGCTCTAAAGCAATTTGCTGACTCACTTATTAAAGTTCAAATAAGTTTAGCATAGATAATAGTTTGTGGGTGAGTTATGGAAAAACCCCATTAGCATCATAGCAGAGGGAACATGTTTAGACAGACCTCTTGTCAGTTCATCTTCACTCTCCCCTTGCTCCATTCTTCACTTCATTTCAACTCCACTGATAAGGTAACCAACTGAGAACCAGCCGTCCCTCTCTCTCCTGTGTCCATATCTTCCTCTGTTGTGTTTCCTCATCATTCTCTTTCTCCGCCTGCCTTCTATTACCTCCGCTTGTTTCTTATGGCTTCTTATCCTTTTCCATTCCTATTTATTTTGCACTCTCTGTCATCAGGACCCTACGCTTAGTATAGCATGCATAAAAAATCAGCAGACCTATATTGAAAAGTTTACAGCAGCCCCTTTGTCAGGCTGAGATAATGTAGGTTAGTCTGTGCTCCAGGCCCTGTTGGCCTCAAGCACACTGCAGGTAAAGAGCAGCTATGTTTTGCTGCCATTCTGTCCTGCTCATTATGGGTAGCCTTGAAAGTAGTTAAACATAATTGAGTGGAAAGGAAAACAGGCGCTAGGTATGCAAATAATATGGAGGCTGAAATGAAACTCGTCAGAGCTGCAAAAGTTGCACACGTGCAGGTGAGTTGTGTTGAAATAGGATTGACTTGCAGCAATATCCGGGGCGCTGCTAAGCCTTATGGGCAGAAAGGAACGAGGTAGAGGAACAAGGAGGAGGAGGTAGAAAAGACTGATTCAGAGAATATGGTTTGCATTGAGCAGCTTGCAAGAATACACAAATAACAAGAGAGGAATTTTGTTTACACTGGTTATTCACACATTATTAGTCACTTTCTGCATTTTTCTTGCTCTCTGCCATCATTTTTCCATCTCTCCTTTGGGATTATCTCTCTCTCTTTGTCTCTCTGCTTTTCATCATACACATTCAGACTCCTTTGCTCTCCTACACTCACAGTATTTTGCTTGCCTGGGCCCAAGAGCTTGTGTCACTTGCCCTCCCCCTGAGGGAAGGAAGTGCTCTTACAGGATGTGATGTAGTACAACCTCAGCATTCTTTAATTTCAAAGGCACCCATTGCTGACGGCATATTGTACTGTTGAACCTCCTAATTTTGTTTTAAACCCTTACCCTTGTGGAAATAGCAACAAGTTGATGCAGGGTTTTAATGATGACATTTTTCATATTTTAACTACTTGTACAGTAACTGGTGCTGATTAAACTCAAATTTTGCTTACATGGTCCTCTCGTATGATGATCAGGATCATTTTGCATTGTGCTGACATTTTTTTCCCTGTTTTGTTTCAGGTACCCCAGTCAATATGTGTCTTGTTCAGAGCAGAGCTTGTCTGACCCAGGTCAGTCTGCCGGGGACAAAAACCCTGACAGCCAGAAGCAGGAGCAGGAGCAGGACTCCACGCAACACAAGGTGTGTTGAAGTTTTGTGTCTTTTTTATATGTTTCAAAATCAGTCACATCAAGCGTTGCAAGCATCAAGCATTTAATAAACAGCTGTAATACACTACTATAGAAAAAAGAACACATATTTGGTAAATGATATCAACCACACCAACCTCTTAATGTCTAAAAATTCCAACCGCACCACCTAGAAACCATATTGGTTAACACACCTGGTTTCAGGAATTAATTATTCAGTGTGCATGAATACACATAGCACTGGGTCTGGAACCAAACTCCCGGAGAGGGGCTGGACTTCCCTCCAGGAGATTTCCAGGGTTGAGAGGCACCAGGCCAGTTTAGCCTGCTGCCACTGCAACCCGGTCCCACATAAGTGGCAGAAAATGGATGGATGGCTCAGATATCCAGTGTGGTTACTGTAACATTGCTGGGTCATCTTGTTGGCCGGCTGTGCGATGGTGAGCAGTATTATTAGACTTACTGCTCGTGGTGAAATGTATGCGTTAGCAGAACACTAAGAGGATAGTGGTGGGAGTTGGGTCATGCACTTTAGTGACCCACTAACCCCTGATGAAAGGGAGGAGGAGAGAGGAGGAGGAGGAGGAGTAGCTATAAATAATTGGTGTGAATGGTCAGGGAGGTCCTGGATTATAGAGGCAAACCTGTGGATGGTGGGAGGGTGAGGGTATTGCATAATTCGTTGTTGCTCCCACCAAGATAGGCTTTATTGAAGAAAAAACAACATATCAGTGGTTTCTCCTTATCTCTCTAACTTTACAACTGATAATCTTGTTGTATGATTGAAACCGTGTCTGAGATGCTCACAAAGAGTGACAACAATGTTCAGTACATGAAGATTAGACCCATTTCCAGGTAAAAAGTTACTTAGAACGCAGCCCAGTTACACGTTGTGAAGAACATAGGCTTCACTGTACTCTGTATATTGAGTCATAGAGGTGGTTGTGATATAGGTCAGGACCAGCCCTGTGAGGTTAGAGTTCAGAGTATACAAAGCCTTTCCAACTCTCAGCTTTTTTGTCCTTTTTGCAGCCTTAGTAGCTGAATAATGTTGGAGACTAATCCATCTTAAGTCCATCAGCAAGACTTTGCCTGAGGTGAACTGATACTGGCTCAGAGCCAGGTCTGGGTTAAATATTTGATACCCTCAGCTCTAATGAATGGGCCCTCAAAGTTGTGTGTGTGTGGTAATGTGCACATAACTATTAGAATGAATGATAATTTGGGGAAACGAGTGTGTTTTGGTATGCGTGTGTGAGCACAGAAGAAGGGGAATCATTGTTTGTGGTCCAGCAACAAACAGGCGTGCCAGGGCAGTTCAGCAGGCCTGGCAGTCTGTCATTGGCCTTATAACACGGTCTTTGTCTGTCAACAAAAGGCTTTTTTCACAACCTGAGATGCAAAGACCTTTTGCATCTGACATTTTCACACAAAAATGCATTATTCAAAATAAACACAATCCATCGATAATGTCTTGCAAAGAGTTTGAATTGTCATCCTGTGACGGTGCTTCATTTTTAGGCAGTGATATTTCATATGTTGTAAGTGCTTTGTCAAAATTTAAAGTTCCTATTCAAGAATATGGGGTGTGTGATAAATTTTTTTTTTTCTTTTTTCCCTAGGTGTTGGAAGAATGGGCGACACACACATCATACGATATGGGACTAGAGACGGAGAGAGCAGCACTAGAGAAGCTGGCAACACACAATGTACATCAGGAACAGGTAACATCATCATTAAGGTCTCAAAACTAGAACAACAAAACAATATACAGGGGAACCAAGATGATGCAAATAATAAAAAAATTATGAAGCATGAGTAGAGATCAGGGTATTTCAACTTGCCAATATTTCTTGTTTTCTTCATCATATACTGCAAACTTATAAAGGGTGGTTGTCTATTGTAATCACTAGCTATAAATAGGACAACGCAAACAACAAAGGGAAAAAAAGGAAATGAAGCGAGTTTGTCTCTAGTCATGTTCCTCTTACGGCTTTTAACCTTTTTTTGGCTGGAGTGTACCTCAAATTCTTGCAGTTCCAATATCACAATATGTTTTGGCTGAATACATGGATATCAATAAGAGGGATACATTTTAAGGACCGCTATCGGTGGATTCACCAGACATTTTGTGCACAAGAAAATTTTGTGACTATCATTAGAGATGGTGTTCACTTTTTTTTAGCTGTTGATGGGTTATATGTGAATGTTTTTGTGTTTTCTCTCACCAGACTGTGAATCCTCGGGAAGATGAGGTGAAGGAGACCAAGCCTGACCCAGAGTCTGATACTGTACCTGTTGCTCCTGAGCCAGAACCCTACCCAGACCCCCAGGCTGATTTGGACCTGCAGACTGGCACCCAGGACCATGACCAGGAAGTCCCTGTGTCCTTCACTCCAGAACCAGTTCCAGCACAGGGCCAAGTGTCCACAGATTCCCCAGCCCCAGCAGAGATCTTCAATGACGCCCCTGCTGCACACCCCAGCCTGGACTCAAATCCAGCCACATCCCGAGATGAAGCTGAAAACATACCTACCTCACAGAGTGCCGGCCTGACCCACACAGGGTAAGCTCAGATTCACTTCCTCATTCCAGAGACCTGGTCTGGCATTAGAAGTTGGCTATAACCACGGAAAGGTCACGTTGGGTGAACTAAAATTATAATCTTATATGGTTAAGAAAATAAATGGTCCTCTTATGATGGTTAAAGCCAACTTCAACCCAATCCAGGTATAGTATAGGTACAACTGTGTTCCAGTGCTGCCATTGCTATGCCAGACATTGCACGTTTTCTTGGATATTTTTGTTGGTTAACTTTTGTTCCCTTCAGTTGTTGGTTTTATTTCAATTATTTTGTTTTTTAATTTCACCACTGTTAATGACTGATTACAAACTGAGAGGCTCAAAGGAGAGTTGGTCTGACATCCTGGATATTTCAAAGCTGTTTTTCATGGAACTGGCGGCCAGCATCGTGAAGTTACGCAGAACTGCTCATGTACGGGGAAATTTTGTCAAATGGACTTTGTCATGGAAGTTGGTGGACATTGTGGAAAATCACCTGTGTGGACATGGAACTTTGACCAAGATTAGTCTGGATATCCCTTCGAAACTTCAAGAAGAATATGTCCATCCAGTGGCAACATTTGTATTTAACTCCTTTCCCAAAGGGGCTGTTAACATCAGGACATGAAGACGTGCACATCAACTGCCCAACCAGCGAGCAACCTCGCCATCCCTTTTGTCCATCCATTTCTTTCTCTACTCTCTCTTTCCTCTGCCTTTTCTCTCTCTCCTGCTCTCCCTACGCTCTGTGTCGTTTATCTCCTCTTCCTCTTCCCATTCCCTACCTCTCTCCCACCCCATCCTCCTCTCTCTACCCTCCCCAGTGTAAGGAGGTGTGGTAAACGCCATGTCCTTTCTTTCCCTCAGTGCAGTGCGGGTTGCCAGTGCAGGAGATGAATTCCCAGTAGACAACTTTTTCTTTGCTGAGCACTCTGATTCACAGTGCGGGGTCATTCCCCCCGAACTGACAACCTGTGAAAACTCTCCTTTTGGCAGCCTTCTCCTCAGGTGAGTTTCAAACCCCCAGAAGCCAATCAAAGCACAGAGACAGGTAATCAAGTCACAAGCTACACCTCTCTGCTGTGCGCAACCATCGACCGCTGGCCTTGCTCTCCACTTACTTCTGCTTTTTTATTTTTAACTTACGTTTTCCATCGTTTTGCCTGCTCACAACCAGGGACTGTTAATGCTTTCAAATAAATTGAATATTTTTTATGGTTTGCATCTTTGTGTCCAACATTACTGAGTACTTATTTGTGTTCTCCCCCTTTCTTTATCCTTATTTCTCCCCTCTACATTACCTTGTCCTCCTCCCTCTCCACGTCATTGGCCCCGTCTCTGTGCTATAGTGTGGATGAGGCTGGCATAGAGGACCAGCAGTCAGACCAGAGCCACAGCTCTGGTCCTGAAGCAGAGGTCCAATCTACTCCAGTCCATGTGGACCAGGAACAACAGCAGCGGCAGCCGCAGCTGGAGGATGGGCTGTCTGCTTTGGACCTGGAGGGCAACATTTCCCAACACCACAAAGAACAGCAGGTCAGCAGTCAGCAGAGTCCCAGTGCAGTTTTGAGCAGAGTGTGGAGCTTTTCAATAGGCAGAAATATTACAGTGCTGTAGGTATCATGATGGAAAATCTGACTGTTCTACACTAATCAGACATAAACAAGGACAGGTGGTGAAAAATCACAGCTGTCAGCTTCCTGGGCAACAAGGCACACTCAACTTACGTGGTTCAGGTGACACAATAGGCGATTTGCCATCCTGCTAAAGACGTTTCCTTAAAAATGTATATTATATTATTGCACTGTTCTAAACTATTTCAGTTCTCAGTGTTACAGCACAGATACACCCCAGTGGCATAAAAGTATGATCAGTTCCCTAAGGATGCTGTTTGTCGCATGGTCAGTTGTCTAGCCAGCAGTTGTGTCTAAAAGTTTGACTTAAACTGTTGTGACAGATTGGCGTGGAAGTTATAAATATTCAGTGTGCACAGCTGTTCTAGCAAAGGGCAGCTTTTGAATGTTTCAAGTGGCAAGTGCTGAGTCAACTTGCTTTCAGTTGCTTTTTTCACGGTTGAAGGATAATGAAAGACGAGTGCA
Organism: Oplegnathus fasciatus; assembly: GCA_003416845.1. Taxonomy (NCBI): domain Eukaryota; kingdom Metazoa; phylum Chordata; class Actinopteri; order Centrarchiformes; family Oplegnathidae; genus Oplegnathus; species Oplegnathus fasciatus. The sequence goes on from NTHP01000015.1 coordinate 2,098,855, forward strand.
TCCGGGGGAATTTACTTATTTTCAAGGGGTTTGTGTGCATTGTGTGTTCGTACATTATTCTGCTGTTTTGAAGCCAAGATCTGGTGGCTAATCTGTATGTGGCTGGTAATGACTCCTGCCGGAACTGTTGGGGTGTTTACATAAGAGGCCGTCTGACTTAGTGGATTTTTAGGATCAGATTCTCTTGTGAGGTCCAAAAGGGCGCTTATATAATCCATCAAAATATTATTCACAGCTCAGTGCATCTCAAAGCTTTTGTGGCCAGGGGCTAGCTGACTACCATGAGCTGTGGATGGGAGTCTTTTGATTGTTCTATCACACACTATGCGTGTATGTTACAGTAGTGGCTGGTCATAGCATGCAATTCATGTAGTGGATCACTGATGCCAGGATATGAATAATCTTGTTAGTCATGTTTAGCAATATTGGATTAATTTAAAATGTGCTGTGTTCTTGCGTATTTGGAGATTAGGTGATGTATACATAAATACAGTTTAACTGTCACTATGGACCCGTGTGTGATACACCTGTCTGTGCATTTCAGCCAGGGGATGCCGGTACTGCCAGGGAGACTGATCCCTCAGTGCCCAGCAAAGAAGACATCCCCACCTTCGACGAGTGGAAGAAACAAGTCATGGAGGTGGAGAAGGAGAAAAGTAAGTGCATACATTATTAAAAAACACATTTGGAGACGTGCACAAACGGAAAGAGGTGGGGGAGGGGAGACGCCACATCAACAGCTAATTGCAAAGTCCATTTAAGTTTGGGTCCAGAGGCTTTCCTCTCACGAAGATGGACAACTCAAAGATAGCATAATGGTGTTAATCTCACTTTGTGACACAGGCCCAGGCTCAGTTTGCAGCATTGCCTCTGTAGACAAAGGAGGCCTTCACATGTCAGTTTGAATCTACATCTAATCTTGTTGCTTCATTCTTACTACTTGTTTTTGTGCACTGTCTACCTCTGTCTTTTCTCTTTTGCTTCCTTCCTCGTGTTCTATTCCTGTCTATCTCTCTCACCATCTCCCTCTCTGTTCTCTCTTTCTCCCTGTGCACGCCATGTGCAGTGGTCAGCGGAGCGTGTGTTTATGTGTGTTGCGTAACCTCTCTACTTGTTCCTCTCAGGCAATGCTCTTTTTCCAGTGTCAGTAATGGGCCTAATGTAACACACTCTCTGTCCAGGTCAGTCTCTCCATACCTCAAGCAGCGGCAGCCCCCATCCAGTGAAGAAGGTCCAGAAAAACTTCAAGAATAATTACGCCTCTGTGGAGTGTGGTGCCAAGATACTCTCTGCCAACAATGAGGCCAAGGTTAAACACACATCACTCCTGTCCCCTGTTGCATACACACAAACACATACACTTGCACAGCTAAGGATACAGACGTCGTACTGCCATGTTGTATCAGCAGATGGATGACACCTCTTTTATGTTTAAGATAGGCGCTCAAGCCTAACCTGGGATAGCTATTTAGTCTTGCATGAAATGATGTTACGTCAGTAAATAAATGAAATCAAAAACTTGTGATGATGATGGTGGTGGATTCACTCACTCTCATTCTTCTGTCTCTTATTTAGAGCACTTCAGCTATTCTCATGGAGAATATGGACCTTTACATGCTCAATCCTTGCAGCAACAAAATCTGGTGAGTGCACTGACACAGTCTAATGGTATACAATTTGTCTGTAACAGAGCCTGATTTTAGATATGAAGGTTTATCTTTTAATAAACATTCTCTATTATCTCTCTTCCAGGTTTGTGATAGAGCTCTGTGAGCCTATTCAAGTCAAGCAGCTGGACATTGCTAACTTTGAGCTCTTTTCATCAACACCTAAAGACTTTTTAGTTTCCATCAGTGACAGGTATGCTCACTTTCTCTTGTATGTTCAAGTTGGCTCTGCAGTACATTTCAACCAATATTAAAATGGATTGACATGTTCTCATGGGCACGTGGTGGGTTTATAACAACCAAAAAGCCCTGCATTGGGCTATGCTGCTGTCTCCTGCAATTGATTAACAATTGCATAAATGGGGAGGAAGAATTATTGCATGTATCGGCCTGTTTTATTGATGAACAATAGAAGAAAGCAGCCAATCAGTACCTGTGCTTGAAGGAAACGTAGACAGGAGGAAGTAATGGTAATCAAGTTACAGACACCATGTTGCAAAAAGGATAAACAGAAACCTACAAATATCATATCCCTTAGCCTGGATCGTGGCTGCACATGGACTGGAACTTCTAACACAATTGAAATTTAATGTAGTCATGATGTCTATAAGAAATATAAAATGCACAACATGTAACCTGTAAAATTTATAAATGATAAATTAATAATAAATGCTAAGTTAATTATTTCATGGTTGCTATTTGCTTGTTTTATATTATGTTTTATTTTTATTTTTTTGATGGATGGGAGAAGATTTTCAATGAAAGGGGTCACTCATTTTGGCTGGCACACTCCTCCTTAAACAGCACCATATAAAAAAACATCAGCATCAGGACTGGTTAAAATCTTCTTCTTCTTCCTGTATTATCAGCTCTAACTTTGGTGCTGCCAGAGCTGGTGTGATCTTTGTTTTGGATTTCACCATCAGGATTTATTTCCAGTGTCATCTCGCACCACAACTCATGAATTCCAACCTCTGGCATGCAAGGACAGACCTCCAGTCACATGGAGTACAGTGGCACTTGCACCCAGCCTTTGAGAACATGCCAAATTTTGTTTGCAGTACACTGTAACCCTCACACACATATACATCGTACTTTTCTACTGTCTGCAGGTATCCTACCAACAAGTGGGTAAAGCTGGGTACTTTCCATGCCCGTGACGAGCGCATAGTCCAGAGCTTCCCACTGGATGAACAGCTTTATGCTAAATATGTGAAGGTACTGCTTTTTCTTTCTTCCTGCTATAATAGTACACTTATATTTCAAGGAGAGGAACGATAAACAGTTACACAATTAATTCTCAATAGTGTATTACAGTTCCAAGTCAATATATATACACACACAGACCCATTCATACACATGGGTTAAAACCATATTTTAAGCTCAGGGGACCTTCTTATGACTTCATGGTAAGTTAGCCATGCCATCAGCGCTGCCTGCAACCCCTCCCTTGAAGAAATGTGACTCTGTGTGAATGACTGCAAGGGTATGTGTGTTCATGACAGAGTTTCACTTGTAAGAACTGAAGGGCAGATACACATTTCTATTGGGTTGATTACGTTTGAGATTTGGGTGTCACAACTCATCGGGCCAAGTTGGTCTGCGTCTGTTGTAGTCTGGGCCAACTGCTTCAGACAGTCAGGAAATTAAATCATCAGTGTATAACGTTAAAGGATTACAATTGTTTGCCCTCTGCTCAGGTCACTTACAGTCTTTCCCACTAAGATTAATTTAAACTTCAGACTTTTAAACGTTTGATTTGTTCCCCTGAATACAGGACCATGGTGTGAGCAGGAGAAATAAATAATTATTTTGGGGGTTTTTTTGAGAAAATAAACTGGCAAGCAAGCAGTGGCGTGTTGTGAGTGCGAAAGTATTATTTCAGAATCCACTTCATCCAGGTTACAGTGTAAGAAAGATGATCATCAGCTGACAGAGTACCCTGCCTGCAACTGTGACTGCATAGTTTACAGTCATTACTGCCCGCATTTCTCCATCCACAATTTCACCCTAATTAGTCACCTTTTGGCTTAAATTGCAGCATAAATAAACAAGGAACGTTGTTCTTTCTTTTGGCTCAGTCACACACATAGCCTCCCTGTTGCTGAGTGTGTTGTTAACTGTATTCATTAAGTCATTCAATGTGTGCTCCATTCTGACTGTCTTTTAGTGGATATTAATTACGTGTAGGGTGTCTGATCTTTCTAGGTTTCATTTATTGTATAACCCATTCACGAGTTTTCACACAAAAAACAAATGTTATAGTCCATAGGACAATATTAGGCTATATTCATTTAAATAAGGGTTGATGTAAGAAATTTTAAGTGTCTGCTTTTCTGAACTGTCTCTCTCCTCACACTTCCCTCAGTGTTGCTCACTAAATATTCACTGTGTCGACTTGTCAAACAGTTGATTAATGCTCGGATGATTCTCCTTTTTATGTTGCGAGTGTGGGTGTTGTGTGTGGGTGCTCACTGTGATTCATGTGCTCTGTTATGAAATGATTGTGTTTTTATTACATAAACTGATTTTTGTCTAGAAAGTTTCAGGATTATCTGCTTTGGTTACCACTCTGATCTAAGCAGCTGAAAACTGTTATGTCTTGTTCTGATGTTTTTCTGTCCTGAGCTTGTCTGTCTGTCTGTCTGTCTGTCCCTCTGTCTCTCTTATACTTCTTTCTAGCTGCTTGTTAGAAACCTCTTTCTAGTATCTTGCCCGCAGACTGTTCTAAAACAATGATCCAGCATATACCAGCAGTGTATTTGTCTTATGAGAGAGCCAAACTGTAAGCAAATGCCTGACTTGCTTGTAGCTTGAATCTGTCCTTACTGATTTCTTTCTCTTGTTTTATTTCTCTCTCCTCCTGTCCTTCTCCTGTCTTCCTCTCGCATCAGATGTTCATCAAGTACATAAAGGTTAGCACTCTACTCTCTCTGTCAGAGGTCATGGTGCACTGTAAAATACACCATTGTAATGGTCATACACTGTAATGGGTGAGCTTTGGCAGAGCATCATCTTAAATGCATGTGAACGATATTTAACAAGTAGAACAAACCATATTGTCAACGCTTGGCAATTCTAGTGTTAATTTTCACGTGTTTGGTGGATTATGGGTATTTATTGGGTATTTATATGGGTATTTATTATTGTAGAGTGGGCACACATACATAATTGTCATTGGCATTGTTATGTAGTTGTGGATGATATTTTCAATTTAACAGTGTGTCCATTTTCCCTGCAGGTTGAACTCCTCTCCCACTTTGGATCAGAACACTTCTGTCCACTCAGTCTCATCAGGTAAGATAGTAAATGGCTCTTCCCAATTCCCTTTTTATTCATAGGCCTCTCTTTTTGATTTGCTGAATCAAAATTGATATTAAATAATATAAAGTTAAAGATCTTATACACTTCAAACCCTTTCTATATAAGTATTTAACTCAGTTTCACTGCAGAACAGCTTAACCCATTAAGGTACTTTCTTCTTAAGCAAATAGAAAAGCTGGTAGAGAACCGGAAATTGTATGTGTCTGTACTTAAAACCACACACTGCTTTATTCAGAACCAGAACCGACAAAAGTAATTTGACTTTGATTTTACACTGGTGAAAAATGTACTGTACTTTTTCCTTAAGAATGACTCCAGTGTCTCAGTTCACACTATACTCTCACATGATTCCAGGAAATATGCTGTATTTTTGGAATTCGATCTCTATTAGATTATACAAGAAATCTTTCTTATTCTCTACCTCTCTCAGTGGTTGTTTGCCGTATGCACCCATCAAATCCAGAATACAGTTATTGAGTTTGCTGCACATGACTAATGAATCTGTTTCACCTGTTTTCATATAAAATTTACTCCAAAGTTCAAGCCCTCTCTTGTATTTTCCACCACACAAAGGACTGGGACCCAGCCTACATTAAGCAGTAAATTTGATGGCTGATTTGACTCAAAGTAACAACACACAAATGCTTTGTTACTTTGTACTGCACTGTGTTTATGTTTGTTGTAAGACACACTCCACCTGGGTTTATCATGCTTAGCAATTCATTTCACACAAACTCAAACACAAAGGTACATGTACCTCCATGTCTGTCACAGATCAGTGGGTCATCAGGGACTTATTCTGAATGACTTGCTGTTGGGGTTTAAAAGGTCTGTAAAACTCTCCCGCACAATTAGGTCAAAGTAGATTATCTACAATTCATTAGATTTTTCTTAAAATATGATCTGAGCAGCACGTGTTAAAGGGCTGCCTTTCCCCAGAAAAATATTGCCACCTCTTCTGTTAAATAATAACAATCCTTGTCCTTTTCTGTAGGTTGGTTTGTTTGTGTAACACAGTATGTGTGTGTGTTTTGTGTAGGGTGTTTGGTACCAGCATGGTGGAGGAGTATGAGGAGATAGCAGATTCCCAGTACCCCTCAGAGAGACTGGAGTACTTGGATGAAGACTATGGTAAGATGGTGATCTGTTATGTATTTCAATGGAAATTGTGAAAGGATATGTTGCCCAACTTCTTTTTCAAAATTGGCTGCAGATTTACCATTTTTACTCAACTAACAGAAGAAGATGAATGCACCTACAGTAGCAACAAGAACATAATTTGAAGCTATTTTAATAACTTTAAGTCTGGCAACATTTTGTGATATTTGTAAAACTGTAAAATTGCTGAATGTGATTTATGCTGTATGTCCTTTTCTTCAGACTATCCACCTGGCTACCAACCATCAGAGGACAAGGCCTCTAAAAACCTGCTTGGCTCAGCAACCAGTATGTGCACACAGACACACACATGCATATATGGCTACATTAACAAAGACTAATTGACAGAAAATAAGCTCCAACAGTACGTTTGATATTAACAGCATATTAGATCCATTGTGTGTTTTGGGTTTGCATTATTATCCATAAATAACTGAATACAGAATAATTAAGACATTAAGATTAACACAGTCACACATTACTCAGGATTTTGAAGGGTTACTTTACATTCAGTGTTTACTTTGACAAGGCCAATCAGTGAATGCTTCTTCATTCTGTTGCAGTTTGTGTCGGCAGTGTATAGTTTAGAGACTTCAAATCCCAAAATGTTAACTAAAATGGTCTGGTGAATCTGTTATTGTACGTAAAAGAAATTAATTGCCCTAATACAGTTTTTATAAATCATGTGTGTATTCAGGAGGCACATTTTTTCAAGTCGATGGGGTTCCATACAGTCATTGGTTCAGCAACCTACGGAAACCCCAGTGCAGGCTGAGTTAGATATGGACTCATTCCCTGTGAGGCAGTGTAGAATATTTCCTCAGTATCTTAACCTATTTGGTAACACACATACACATAGATGTAGACTGGAGTTTGGGTTGCAGAGATGTTGCAGCTTGCACTAGACTTTTTAAACCACACACACACACACACACACACACACACACACGTGCAAACACACTGGTGCCCCTCTGTCTCCTGATTTAGCAAAGGGAGGACTGGTGCACCCGCACACACAAATACTGTACACACAAATCTTCAGGGCTCAAACCATAAAACCATGAAAACCAGCAGAGGAACAGATAGTTTCTTTCTTTAGATGGGCAGCCTCAGAGGAGATCTGAACAGAATGGCGGCTGAAGGAATGCCTGAAGGAAAAGCTGGAAAAGAAAGTTCAAGACAGAAAAGTAAAGTAGAGGAAATAATGTTGAAGCAGTTCAGAGTAGCAGCGTCAGAAAGGAGAGTAAGGGAAAAAGGAACAGTAAATGCCAAAGCCTGTGGTTTCATTGATGCGTGTTTGGCCACAAGCCTCTGCCTGTCACTTATTAACCAGGAACCTCGTGCCTTTCGAAATAACTGTGTGTGTGTGTGTGTGTGTGTGT
>NTHP01000015.1:2106531-2120893 GCA_003416845.1 Oplegnathus fasciatus
GTGTGTGTGTGTGTGTGTGTGTTCTTTTCCTTTAGATGCCATCCTAAACATGGTAAACAACATTGCTGCTAATGTGTTGGGCGGCAAGCCAGAGCTGGAGGGTGGAAGAGAAACAGGAGGTACTCATCCCCATACACTTAACTACTTCCTGTTACTTTTTTCCACCCTGCTTTGCCTTTCACATCCACAACTCCCTCTTTTAAATGCCCACTTTTCTGATTTTCCACATCATTCTAAGGTGGGGAGACAGAAATCTGACAGAAATAAAACCACTGTGGCCTGTGTCTCCAGAGCTGTGTTTAACACCATTTCTTGTACCATTTTGACTTATTAGCATGGTACAGATAAAAAGGTATGAACTTCACTCAGTTGTTAGTTTCATTGGTGCAAACATTCGTTTTTCACTTAAGAAGGTTTACTTTAGTTGTCAGCTTTATACCAAGTTCTTCTTTCTTCTTTTTATCCTTCGAAAGCTGAAATATATGCATTCCTGAACTGTAGTTTGTAGGAGAAATTGCCACCTTCTGAGTAACTAAACAATGGATTTTAAAGGTCTCCTATGGAAGTACAATTGTAAAAGTACTGTAAGACTGCTGTTCTGAAAGCCACAAGAGCGACAAGACTTTAGATATCAGAGATACTTGATACACAATAACAGGCTTAATTATAGTTTAAGCGATGAAACGGGGCCCAACATTATTACGTTACTGACCCAGCCTCACTGTGTATTCTCTTTTTATTTGAAACGCAAGGCCTTTACATCCATTTGCTTTTATTCTCTTTGAGTAACCGCACCTTGTCACAGGGCAATATGACATCTAACTGGTTTATCCATATAAAACCACTGATTTCCAGATCAGCTCTAGTAAAAAAAAAACAACAACTCTGTTCTGTTTAGTGACTCATGCTAAACACAGATCGTTTGGCATGAGTCACCCATCCAGTTTGGGTGCCATTACGTACATGTCCTTTAGAGCGCTATTGATTGCTTCACTGTCACTTCTGATCAGTAGGTAGCATAAAGTTTGTTTCTATTTATCTATTTTTATAAACGTTTTGTTTTTGTGTGTGAAAACCTGAATGGAAATGCCAGGAAGAAACATGTAAACCATAGTTTTTACACTTGGCTGAGGTGGAAAAGTTAATTGATCGATACACAGAAAATACAATGAAAGCAGATGGAAACCCATCTTGCAAATAGACAATGATCTGAAAGCTGCTTCTGCTTCTTCTGTTGACGCAACATCAATTTGTCACATGTCTCCCAAAAAATAACAAATCAAATGGATGGCTAACAAGCGTTCCACCCAGTGTTTATGAAGACAAGAGACACATTCATTCATTACGACTACATAAATACATTTCTTGAGAATATTGCACTAGTTGATGGAAACAAGCTTATTCACTTTTTATTCCACAGATTTTTTAAACATTGCATAAAAATGATTCCATATTTTTTGTCCTTCTTTTCACTCTGCTCGTACTCACACTGTTCAGCTGCCCCCTTTCTCCCTTTCTCCTTTCACCACCGGTCTGCCAGTCTTCCCACATATTGTTTAGATTAACTGCTTCTGAAACTGGGTCACTTTCCTTCTCTAAAGAGCGAGCATATGCATAGCCTTGAATGTCCATGTGCATATGTGCTGAGAGAGCCAGATGTTTATTTTGCTTTTGGCAGGAGGTCTCCAGCAGCATTTCAGCAGAACTTTGGCTATCTGTGTTTTACTTCTTGGCAGAGGAGCATAGATGAATTAAGACTGAGGGGGGCCTATGACGCAAAGCCTTTTCCTCGCCCCGTTTACCCCACAGAGAGCTGATTCAAAATGACTCTCGTACTCAGCTATTCCCCTGTGGCGTCAAGTTAAAGGGAAAACTCTGTCTGACACACGGATTTCAGCAAATTCTGTTTATGCTCCTATACAATTTCTTTTTAGATTTACGTTTCTCGCCTTTAACTAAAACAAGATTCTTTAGGGGAAGACCAACTTTGTAAAAGCTGAGAACACTAGGACACTCTTTTTCTTTTTCATCATGAGCTGCCACAAAAATAAAGTGTACTTTATTTAACTGGGAGTCCACAACGTCATCCCTCCTTATTGTAGTAGGAGAAACTCTAAAAAGTGTCTTTTACTGTTGCAAAAAAGTTGTAGTTGCAGTTCTGATTTCCATTTACACTCGCAGAGTAAGCAGGGAAGAGAGAGTGTGGGAGAGAGATCAGTTCAAACTGGACTAGACTGGTTCACAGTATTACTGACTTACCCAAACATGGGCTTGCCAGCCACAGTGTGCAGCGAAAAGGGTCTCTGTTTTGCACTGTTCTACACTCCTGCAGCCACATATTGTAGGGTTGGGGACAAAGCTGCCACTACCAAGTTGTGAAGTTCTGTGCAAATTTAAACAGAGTAACTAAGTGTTATCCAAGTCCTGTTCTGAGTTTGTTAATTGTTGTGTGTTTGTCCAAATGCCAGGTAATACAACAGTGGAGGAGAATGAAAAGAAGGGGAGCACAGAGGTTACACCTAAACCAGCTGAAACACTTCCTGACTCTGCAGTGTAAGACCAGTTAAAGACCAATAAAACATTATGACTGTAAACTGATTCATATGTCACAGAAGGATGGGTTAAGTTAAAATACAACAGTTTGGTGTTTTATGTCACTTTTTAAAGGATTCTATAATCTGTTCTTTTAATATGCTTATACTAACTTTGTGTCTGTATCTTTCCTCCAGACTGGAGCCTGCAGAGCCAGAAGACTCTGCAACCCAGGAGGACTCAAGTGTCTCCAGTGACCCTTCTACACCTTCCCCCTCATCACCCGACTCTCATGAGGACAGACAGATTGTCACTCTGGTAGAGGAGGAGGAGGACGAAGAGCCCAGACAGTCTACTGTCACCCTGATGGAGGAGGAGGGAGAGGAAGAGGAAGAGAAGAGAGAGGAGGAGACAAGAAGGGAGGCAGACAGGAACCAGTGGCAGAGCCAGACTTACTGTCCTTTCTCCTCCTTCTCTACCCTGTCTCTGTCCTGCATGGCCACCCTGCCGGAGCTGCTCCATCGCTGGTGCTCTGCCAGGCTGGCCAAGGAGAGACTCCGCAGCCTTAGGCGGAGGCAGCTGAGCATTCAAACACAGACACATCCTGATACAAACACCCCTTCCCTCACACACACACTCCCACTGATACCAGTCCCTGTTCCAACGCCACTCAAAGAAACCCTTCCCCTCACAGAAAAAGCTCCAGAGCCCGAGGTGCCCGTTAAGGGCCCAAATGAGGGCAAAGTCTCGGGTGAGGTACACACCACACATCCCAACACTCACACCCCTGACGCACACACTCCAGAGCTCAATATCCTCCTAGAGCCTAGTAGAACATCCACCATCCCCCCTCACAGTTTCTCAGACATCCATAGTTCCCTGACATGGCCTACCCCCACCCATGAGGAGAAGCTGCTTCCTCCGATTAAAGACGCAGCCCTTGACCCTGTCCCCACTCCACCCCTCCAAGCTGTCTCTATCCCAGAGACGCAACAGGCCAGCAGTGCCACCCCCACCCTTACTGTCAGCTCTCCCCCACAGCCTGTAGCATCTGAGACAGCCTCCCCTGGTATTGTAGTTCCCCCTGTCAAGGAGCAGCCTGTTCAGCCTCTTCCCACTGCATCAAGGCCTGAAGACCTAATCCCCCCTCCCACTGAACTGCCAACAGCTGTGCCACTGACCGACACTCACACAGACACAGTAAAGTCAGGCGCAGACAGTGGGGACTCACAGAGACACAGTGTCCAGGTATCTCAGACTCATGGGGAGCAGGGGGACTCTCTCACTGAGACTGGAGAGTCCCACCGGGTGGAAGACACGGTGGACGAGGACCTGCTAAGCACCAACGGGAATGGGAACGTCCACCGGACAGCTACAGACTTCTACGCAGAGCTGCAGAATGGAGGAGATTATAATGGTGGAGCAGTGAACGGGAACGGCGTGTTATTTAACGGGGGAGCGGTGCACGGCTCCAGCCAGAAGGAGAGTGTGTTCATGAGGCTGAACAACAGGATCAAAGCCCTGGAGATGAACATGAGTCTGTCCAGCAGATACCTGGAGGAGCTCAGCCAGAGGTAAACCACTGGGCACAATGAGCCATTATACCATGAATTCAAAACATTTACACCGTGGAAGGGTTCCTTATAGGTTGCAATTTTTGCATTTGTGTTGCTCAGATACCGTAAACAGATGGAAGAGATGCAGAGAGCGTTCAATAAGACCATCATCAAACTGCAGAACACCTCCCGCATTGCTGAGGAGCAGGTCAGTTTACATGAAGCCAATCAGAGTGAGAGAAGTTGAAGCATAAACAGAAAATAGTTGCGTGTGTTTGTCTGATAGTGTTTAGTGACAAATGAGTAACTGTTGTGCTTTTCAGGACCAGAAGCAGACAGATTCCATCCAGGTCCTGCAGAGCCAGCTGGAGAATGTCACCAAACTGATGCTCAATCTCACCGTTACAGTGAGCCAGCTGCAGAGAGAGGTAAAGTACCTCTCTCGCTGATTGTTATTGTGTTGCCTTCTTCTTGCATAGCGATTACAGGTTCACACTGCCATTTTTCAGCCAGTTCAGAAATATGTTTATTTTATTATTGTATTAGTTTTGAGAGCTGACTAACACTGTAATATGCAACCAAGCAAGTAATTTGTGCACAATGTTCAGTTTATCAACTTTTATTTCTCTGAGGAAAATTATAATCTGCATACAAGATGTCCCTGATGGATAGTGTGGATTTATTAACACCACAGTGGTTGTTTGGAGCACACTATTCATCAAACAGATTTTTCTCTGCGGAATTTCTTTTCTGTTCGAGTTTAAGGTCTGCTTGTGCCTAACACAAACCAGTGTAGTCTTGCTGAAATCGAACAGACCATATGGAAATGAGGCCGCACAGCACATTTGTGATGTTGAACAGGGAAGTACTGAAAAGATGAAAGCTGAAAGAACATGAACAAATTATACTAATTATGGCAGATATGTGACTCATATTTTAATATTTGAAGGTCCTCCAGCAAAACCATTAACTGGGACATGAGACAAAAAAAAAAGTTTGTTCAGAAATGGCTCATTAGCAGTTGGTGATGCGACTGTGAGCAAGAGAGATGCCATTGGGCCATGTACATACGGAGAGGGCATGACCGATGTTCACGCAAGTCAACCACACAGTTGGTTTTGGAGACCTTGCAAAACACACAGTTCAACAATCCCAAATATTTCTGTAAGTCATTCCCAGAATTGCCTTTTTCAGTCTGTCGACTGTCGAAAACCTCAGTGTCTACTGCTCTGACAAGAAGACATCTTGTACCCTTAAGGATTAAATTACATTTGAAATATATAGGTTTATGAAAGATAAATACACATGGAATGTAGTGGGAAGACGCCGCTTGGAAAACATTTCTATTAGATTTAATACCCCAAAGCCCCAAAAATGCACCACATTATCTAAAAAGATAGGAGAATATACTTAACGACTTTGAGGTTTAAATGTGTGTGATTTTCAGACATGCACACCATTTCACTCTTCGTTTTTTAACTTCCCCTCTGTAGGTATCTGACCGTCAGAGCTACCTGGTGGTCTCTCTGGTTCTGTGTCTGTCTCTGGGCCTCCTGCTGTGTCTGCAGTGCTGCCGCAGCTCCTCTCCCAACCCCAACGCCAACGCTGCTGCCCTTCCCAAGAGCAACCACTACCCCAGCCCCAAGAGGTTTGTTACACACACACCCACATTCCTGCTTCTGTGGGCTTGACTTTTAATTCACTGAGTTATTTATAAGATTATTGTTCTACCACTCTCAGATCTGTCATTATGATCCTCTACAGCCAGTTTTATAACGCTGCTTTTGAATAGAACATATTGGATCGCTTCCTTACTTTACTTCTGCTTGCCTAAAGCCGTCACTCCTGTCCTGCCACGAACTGTAGGAAGCAGAATTAGTCACAATATAAACAGCACTTTACAAATATCAATATCATTTTTCTTGTCAGATGCTTCTCCTCCTATGATGATATGAGCCTAAAGCGCAGGGTGACCTGTCCGCTTGTTCGCTCCAAGTCGTTCCACTTGTCCTCTACAGAAGGTAGGAGCCCCCTCTCCTAAACACACACACTATACACAAGTCTCTCCTCAAACCTGTCTTCTGTTTTTCTGTCTGTTGTGTTTCTCCCTCTGCCTTTGTCATGAAACATAAGCAACACTGAGACTTATAGGTCACTGCAAAGGCCATGTTATTGCTACTTTAGGCCTTTTCAGGCTAGTTGCTGCTGCAGCTCTTATTGCATAACTGTCCATATCCAAGTACTATCCAATCTTTCTTTATTCTTTCTGTCTTTCCAACTCTCATTCTGTCTATATCTCCACTGTTTCCTCTCACACATGTTGCCATGCTTAATGGCTGATATCCCCGGTGTTGCCAGTGCCTCGAGCAACACAAGCCCACAGGAAGAGGCTGGTTCAAGCATTAAAGAATAAAGTCTTTGACTCATGAAACCTAAAACTCCCCCTGCTGTTCATTATCCCTCAAGTATGTGTGTTTGTGTGTGTGTGTGTGAGTTGCCCTTGAGGCTGAGAGGCTGTCATTGCCAGCTTGTGTCCACATGCAGGCTAAGGGAGTATAATAATAGAGCATGATGCTTTGCTGGCTCATGGTAGACATTTGCAAGTAGTAATCGATAATAAAATAACGTGCTTTTTCTGTGATTTTAGCTTAACCTTTTTAGTTTTAGTCAAATTACTTGTGTTATCTTCTCTACAGACATTAAGTCATGATTAGAAGATGGATTTTTTGCCTTTGCATCTTTAATAAAACTACTTGCAAGGTCACTTCATGCTTGTTACATGTATGTATTCCTGTTTCCCATTCCATCATTAACCTGGCCCCTCTCTCCCCTCCCCAGTAGGTCCAGATGACTTGTACATTGTAGAACCTCTAAGGTTTTCTCCAGAGAAAAAGGTACAGTGTCTGTTCCAACTGCTGCTGTTGGCTGTGACGGCCGCCGTACTTTAAGTGCTGTGTGTTTTCTAGTGTCAGTCAGTCTGTACAATCAGTGTGTTAGAGCAGGGCATGACTTCTTCGTCAGTCACTGATTTCTGATCTCAATGGAGTAGCCAGGATAAGGGAGCGGCTGAAGAGTGTTAAGATTCAGCCCACTCCAAATACCTGTTAACCACTTCTTTGCTGATAATGTGGGCATATTTTCAGACTTTGAAGACAAGCTTCAATGCAAGTCCATCAAAATTAAAACAAGTCATGCACATTTTCTCCAGAACATCATGTTTTTGTACGAAAAAGTTTGGTGAGGTGAATAAAGCATGGTGTACTGTGGACTTACAGTGTATCACAGCACAGCATCGGGTTCAGTTATAAACACTTTGTTTAGATAAGTAGTTTTGATAATATTTGTTTCTTCCAAATCCGAGATTCCATCATTCCCTATTAAACTTTCCCACCCTTCTTTGATCCATTTGTGTGACCTCAGTGTCTAGCACAGAAGTGGTTAATATGGCTTTACATTATTAGGTGTATCTTGGCTTCCTCTAAATGTTTTTTCAATCATTCTCTCTTCCTGTCTTATGTTTTTCCTGTAGAAAAAGCGCTGCAAGACAAAGTCGTTGGACAAGGTTGAGATTCTGAAGGCATCCGATGCCTCTGTTCCACTCACAAATGGGGGTCCAAAGTGCAACGGCTTCCAACCATGTCTCCCTGCACCACCACCACCCCCTCCTCTTCCTCCTCCTCCTCCCCCTCCTCTTCCCCCTCCTTCTCTCCCACCGCCTCCCCCTCCCTCTGTAGAGGAGGTGTCGTCACTGCCCACTTGCACCTCCAAGGAGTTCCCCTCAGAGACCAGCAGCTGCAGCTCGTCCACCCACTCTGAGGAGTCCTACACAAGCCGCCTCCCCCCTCCCTCTCCTGTCTTCCCCTCTGCCGGCCTGTGCAACGGACACAGCCTGCCTTTCCCCCTCCAGCAGCTTCCCACCAAGTCCCGTCAGGAGAAGCGCTCGATGAAGCGGCGGAAGTCGCGGCAGACGGAGCTGCAGTTCCCCTCCATGGCGAGGGGGAGCGTTGGTTCCCTGCCCAGCCTGCAGCAGCTTATGAAGGGAAACAAGGAGATCCGTGTCGGGACCATCGGGGTGACAGCCGTCACCGGACATGTCTGAATACTCACACTTCACTTTTACACAACTTTCTATCCACAACCATACACACACATTATATGGTAGCAGACTTGTGTAGTAAGGAGATGAGGTCTTACTGCATCCCAAAGAACCACATTTCCCATGAGCACCCAGGCGCACCGTGGAACTGAAGTGGCTATGGCAGCAGTAGCTCGACATCATCCAGTCCTTATCCGCTCCTGTCAAAGACCTGTTTACGGTTATGTGCCTTTATATCTGTTCTAGACCTTTTAATGCTAAAAACATGACATTTAAAGAATTGTTGATGTTGACAGAGAGAGACACTGTGGTGGGGAGCGAAACATTCATACAAGTCAAATCCATTGAAGTGTGTTCAAGATGTTTTTTCTACTGGATAAGCACATTGTCCCATGACAGTTGAGCACCAGTGAGCTTTTATCCCCACTCTGAGCACAGCGAGGAGAGGTGCTGGCCTCTGCTCTACGTTCCTTCACCTACAGGGACATCAAGAAGTATTAGGCTGCTCTTTTGGACGAAGCGTGTCGCTATGAGAGAACTCTGGAGCATGACAAACGACTTCTCTTATCCTCATTTCCTTCTGTCTTCCATTGCCATCATTTCATCCATTCTGTCTTTATTATTGCATCCTAACATGACTGCAGGTGTTTGAATGGGACCAGAGTGTTAAACTTTCACTGTACACCAGACTCAGTTTCTCTTCCTCTGTCTCTGTCAGTCTGTCGCAAACCAACCGTCTGAGCTGAATGAAGAATGTCATTTTGCATGGGGTGAATCTGTCTGAATGTGTTCTTTCAGTTTAGTGTCCCATTTAACCTCATATTACAGATACAATTGCAGCAGTCTGTAGATCCTACTAGTTCATAGTGAAATGTTCTATGAACTGTCCATACTCCGGTAGTTTGGGCTGGCCCTACATATTGTGACTGAGAGGAAGGTAAAATGGCTTCAAACAGGCTCGAGGCAAGCCATGGGGTTTTTTATTGTCTTTTTCTTTTATATTTTATTATTTCTTTCATCCATAACTGAGCCATGCTCCTCTCTTATTGTTGCTGGTGTGGTTTGTTTGAATTATTCCCACAACCAGTGTGGAGGCAAACGTTTCCTGTTCAGGGTACAGGGCACTGTAGGAGCACATTGGGTGGCAAAGCTGAATGTTTACACTTCTGTCACACACGCACGCACACACATACACACACACATCCTACTGGGACCCTGCAGCTGAGTCTGACAGGCCAGTTTTATTTATCTATTTATTTATTTAAATGACTACAGATTTTTCTAACCTAGGCACTGGCTTGCCAGTCTCCCAGTCCTGCAGTGTCACAGTAGTTTATTATGTTACATAGAAATATATTACAGTGCAATACGCTCAACCGTACTTACACATGACCATGATGGATGGCTCAACCACGGACATCGTTTGTCTTTTTTAGCTTGTGCTCTGACATTATAGCAGCCCCTAATTGTGTTTGCCTCAGCCTGAAGGATCAGACAAGTATGATCGCAGTCACATGTCCTGCAGCAGCTTTTTATGTGCAACAAGATAATTAAGTATTGATTTAGAAAACTACAGGCTTCTCACACTGCTGCTTTTGTATATGTTCAGAGCTGCTGGGTGGTTAAAAGTAGTGGAGAGGGCTAAACTGAGTGTGTATTATTGTCCTGTCTTCTGTGTGTGTGCTTGTTTCAGCATCTTGGTTGATTCGCTAACAGATTTTTAGCTTGCCCTGTTGATGATTTCATGACTGACCTACGTTAACAGTTTAATGTTTAGACATGTAGGGAGTTGAAAAGGGGTATTCATTTTTTTTTTTTTTTTTTTATAAATAAAATTGAAATGCATGTTTTCCTTTTATGTATGCAGTTTCTGACTGGCTCTGTGTGGTTGGACTTGTGTACACTTTGACAGAGACAGAGAATTTTCTTCTAACTTTCTAACTCTCCCAAAAGAGCGTCATTACCTCTTCTGACCAGCTTCTACAGCTCCTCTTCCTCTTTACATATCTTTATCCACCAAGGTCACCACTGACCCCCTCCATTGCACGACTTTCTGTGACTGTGAAGAAAAGTTTTAATATGCCTGCTTTTATTAACCACTCTCACATGTTCCCATTAGGAGCTTGAAATGCTTTATCAGTCTACATGCCCGCTCTCCTGACTAGCTGATCTTTCTGCTCATCCTCACTCTCATTGTACACCCAGTCGTTTATTCACTTGTCATTGCTCTTTGACTTTATGTGTTCGCCCCACCTTGAATGATAGTTGTGGAGAAGAATATGAATTGTTGTTGAATAAAGGGAACGCAGCAAAGATGGGTATGATTTGGAACACTATTAATGTGATTCTGTATGTTCCACAAGCCGAGCAAATCATCGTTTTTTACCCTTTTTTGAATGTGTATGACCTTATGTTTGTGTGTGTGTGTGTGTAAACCTGTATGCATGTGAGCATTTTTTTTTTGTCGTTGATTTCATGTATGTCTGTGTGTCTGTGTTATGAGAAAGACTACTTTGAATCTACTTATCCCATAACACAGCGAATAGGGAGAACGCCCTTGGAGAGGAATTCTAGGAGCTCAGTGTGCACTTTGTATGACTCCTCATGCCTTTGTGTTTTTCTACCTTACATGTCAAGTGCTATCGTTTCTTTTTCTCTCTCTCTCTCTCCCTGTCTTTCTCTCTGTAATTACTCTGAAGAGCTGCACAGTACTTTTGAGCAGGAGTGAGTTACTACAAAACTGTAGTGCCATTAGAAACTGTGAATTTCTAAATAAAACCTTTTTTTGTTGTCTTTCACCTTGTCTTTGGCTCTTATTGTGGATGCTGTTTGTCACTCACTAATCAAGCTTAAATCCTACCTGGTCCTAAAGGGAAAAGAAAATAGGTGCATTTTTTCACACACAACCCAAATGAAAGGGGTGATGCTCTAAAACTGATCAAGAAACTGAAGTTAAACTCGATTATGGGAGTGTAATTGAAGTCAGTCAATAAGTTTGGGCATGATTATGTTCACTTCACAGCTTTTAGAGTCCATGGCCAGGAAATCTGCTGAAACTAAGATCATCACAGGAGCACTTCAGTACAGTGGGTAAACTTTTTTGCCCTGCTATGAAATAAAATTCAGCAGGGCAGTTTGGGTCTATATGAAGGGGCATAGGACAGGGGGACAAAGGGTGTGGAGGGGCCCACGAAAAAGGTTGTAATAATAATTTTTAAATCATGGGGGGCCTCAGACTGCCTATGTACAGGGGCCAGAGTTCTGTTACATCCCTGTCTATATGAAAGGCACGCTGCCTTCAATTGCTGTTGGTTCAACTATTTCAACTGGAGAAATTAAAAAATTCTGTGTACTGTGTATACAAAAACATTTGGGTGACAAAAGGCATCTTCATCAGCAGCATTTTGCAGGTTAACACTTTTCCAACATTCTGCTGCTGGAACCTAAACTTCAGCAGTTTGTTCATACTGGAGATGGAGATGAGGATATGAAGAGAGGCTGTCTAAATCCATTTCACACTGACACTTCTCTCCATAGATATTATACAAAGTACTACAGGACTCTGATTTTCTTCTTGTTCGGCCTGCTTTAAATAACTTTAAAGAAATAAGCGCTATCAGGTTTGTAGGAACCAGATGCAGAGATACAGAAGAGCGAAACTCTACTTCATTTAATACAAAGTAATTTATTCTTTGGAATGCAGGGCGACACAAATTTCCCCAACATCATCTTTTGAATCTCCCAGCCTCCTTTTGTACTACACTCCTCCTGAGGGGATGGGATGCTCTTGATGGGTCGATAATCAAATACAAAAAAAAAACTGTTTACTCGAAGAAACACCTGCCTGTCTGTAGCTCTCTCGCGTCCTTGGATAAGGATGTTGTTATATGAGACACTCCCTACCTTTCTCTCACAATGACACTCTTTGTTACAACAACAAAGGTCATGGATTTACTTTCTGATTCTCAGCGCTTCATATTTTCTTTGATGAACATAAAACACATCTAGGTTATGCAGATAATATGGTCGCTTTGATTAAAATAAACCCAATTTCCCTCAACAACACTAAAGATTAGATAAACAAAAATATGACACCAATGGATCAGATGTGGTAATTCTCACATGGTACACCCCACCACAAGGTGTCGCTGTGAGCGGAGCTGAACGCTGTTTTCTTCCGGTGCTCTGTCTCCTCTCTGTTGTTTACGTTTATCCAACAACATGGAGGACGAGGTGGATGTTGATATCGAGGGAGACGAGTTTGATAGCAGCATTAGGTGAGAATGGTTACTCTTTCTGATGAATTAACGTTTAAACTGTCTGCTGGTCTTGTGTGCTGTAGTCCACACTAGTTTCCGGAGACCTGCTCGTTGTTTTCAGCCCCACAGTGCAGGATGCAGATGTGGTTCGCCGTCCTGTGTGTCTCCTCGGCCCCCTCACGTGCCCTGTTAATGACAGCTTCTTTTCTCTCTGTTGCAGTGAGCTGGATGGAGGAGGTTTAGTCCAGGAGCGGTTCATCCAGTCTGCGTGGAAGAGCAGCGCCGGGATACTGGTATGACCTCACGAAGCTAATAGTCCTTCCGCTGACTGCTGAGTGCTTGTGTTGACTCCGTCTGTCTCTCTGTTGTGCAGCCCTGGGAGCTGGACAGCTCCATCAGCCCAGAGAACAGGGAGGTGATAGAGAGGATGCTGCTGGAGGAACAGTATCCTTTCACTGACCTCAAATGCAGCACACAAGTCTGGAAATTGTGTCACAATGGCTGCACTGCAAACTGCAGACCTGATGAGCTACAGAGGTGCCACAGTAGGCAAAACCTGGTGTTCTGTGAGTCTCCTGCATTTTAGTTAAAGGTGGAGTCTACGGGTTGGATCCGAACTTCATTCAGAAAACAAGCATTTTAAACGTTGTTTGCTTGTCGTCTCATGGACAGACCCGACAAAGCATGAATTCAGACTTTTTACAAGTCGGCATCATGAAGTAGTTATTTCAGCATCATTTTGATCCGTTTATTGCAATTAAATCACAGCAAAATCAGTTTATTTTGGGATCATACAGCTGTGGTAAGCCAGATTAAATCAACCGACGTGTGACTTGCTAAATACAGTGAATATTTATTAATTTTGACACACCAATTATGAAACTGCCACTCACCGGAGACAGACACATTTACAGAGCCAGGGTTGTGTATGAACACTGGATATTTTTTTCAGCGTGCACACAGAACAGACAGCTAGTGGACCGTGAGGAAATATTCGCTGAATTTGACAAAAGTGTATTGGATTTAAACCTAAAGCTTGAGATGCTGAGATGCTAAGGAGTCAAATGTCTTGATAAGTATTGCTGATTTATTAGAACTCCTCACTGAAACTACTAATTACAGAAATGTAATCAGTGTGAAATGGTGCAAATGTTTCCCAAAATGAATTATGCTCATTACAGCTTCTTAAATTGTAGGATTGGCTGTTTTTAATGTGTGTTTCATGTCAGTTGAACAGTGCAGTTTATTTGTTCAGATATGTAGTTTGGATATTAAATCTGTTGGTCCTGAACCATACCTGTAGATACTACCTGACAGATGAGGAGGTCCATAATCATATCTGGGAAAGCGATACTAACAACAAGCCCAAAGTGAAGAAGTAAGTCAGTTTGTCCTCCAGCATTCACATGAGCAGAGTACACCCATTCCTCATATCGTTGGCATTCATGTCACGCTTTTATCTGTGGGGTGCCCAGGTCTCCTGCCAAGACCTCGGCCTCAGGCTCCTCCTCTCGATGGTCCAAGCAGGAGAAAGAACTGTTTGAGGAAGGACTGGTAAGCTTTACGTATCAACAAGCAATTGTTTGCTGTTGTCTCTGGAATCTAATTGCTGCTTGGGTATGCAGGCCTATAACTGATTTAACACCTGTTGCATATGAAGCACTTTGTGAGTGTGTTGTCTAAAATGCTAGGTGGCTAAGGTGTGTTTTTCTGCAGGCTCAGTTTGGTCGAAGGTGGACTAAGATTGCAAAGTTGGTGGGCAGCCGTTCTGTTCTCCAGGTCAAGAGCTATGCCAGACAGTATTTCAAACACAAGGTGAGACTTGCCTTTCAGTTTGTTCATACAATAAGCCTGTGAATATTCTCATTCATCCAGGTCATAATTATCTCAAGGAAATTGAATCGAACGCAACTGGATTT
>NTHP01000015.1:2129553-2141880 GCA_003416845.1 Oplegnathus fasciatus
GAGAGTGAAGATAAATCCACTTTTTAATCCCAAAAGTTTAAAAAAATAAACTCTGAGCTCTCCTCCTGCCGGTAAACGGCTCCGGATCAGAGCAGAATCCGGTGTGACTCTGGGTGTTTATTCCTCCAGAAGCTGCGGCTCCGCCCTCGGCTCTCTCCTCCAAAGCTTCCCGTCGCTCAGCAGCTGTCTGTCAGCGAGCAGCGGCGGAGAGAGCTGCTGGCCCACTCTGCCCGGTCCTCTCGACACAACACACTTCAGAGACCCGCGATACGCGCAAATGTTTCGCTCAAGTTGAATATTTACCATTACTATTTATTTATAGACGGTTTTGGTGAGTTTTATTTTGTTTCTGTCGAGTTTGAATGAAGTGTGTCCATTTGCCCCGTTTGTTTTGGTCTGAGATGCTGTGCTCTAGTGCAACATCTACTGATTCTGAATGTCGGATATGAAACCTTTAAAGTCATATGATAGGTTGTCTTAGCATAACAGAGTGTGTCTACATGTGCTTCTCCTATAAAGTATCCTTGTGACAGAGCAAAGTAGATCAGTTTTTCGAGCCATATTTTGCTTCCTGTCCACATGAAAAAGGCTTAGACAGTAAAATATGAGAAAATTATAAGTAAATAACTAATTAATTAATAATTCATGGTGATTATTTACTGTAAGTCGCTCGGAGTACTAAGGGGCTGTGCTTTATAACATCAGGGCAATTCACATAATATGTGGAAGGTTGAGGCAGGTGGTCAGTCACAGAGAGTTATTGTCTACTTTTTTGTACACCTGTAAAGAATATCTTCAAACGCCATATGGCTCAGATTTGTATTTGTATTTCCCTTTGTGTAGAACGGGGAAGTGTTCATGTTTACGGGGATGCTGGACGCTATAGCAGATGTTCACCAGCTCACTTTTGTCCTTGGACACGAGATGGCTCATGCTTTATTGGGACACTCTGTAAGTACATAACCCTCTGCAGACTGTGTTTGTGGCATTGTTTCTACTGCTGATTATATCACCATATAATATAATAATAATAATATAATATCCTTCCGGGAGTTTGCCTTGTTGACCTTACATTGATACATTGATAATCCACTTTGTTCCTACTTCCTCACTGCACAGTAACAACAGGTTGTTATTGTTGCAATATTAATGCAACAGGCAGGGACTTATATCTGTCACTGTATTTATTTACAGAAAGAATTCTCTCATCATGTGCATTTATTCATTCATTCAGTGCAAGATGCAGTTGTCAAACAATTTCAATGGCACACACACAAACAAACGCACAAAGACACAGCGCTTCTGAGTTTGATGCAGAAAATATGGAAACCTTTTTAGCTCTGTGGAGAGTGAATGCAGTTCCTGAGCCTGTGGTGCTGCAGTGTACAAAGAAAGACCTCTGTATAGTCTGCTGACATTTGAGAGGCTTAGCTGATAGTAGCAGACCCTGCTGTGCATGAGGATGAGTCATTGAAAACACTTAAAGTGCAAATAATGTTTGAGAACAAAGTTTAGTCATTTAGAAGCCCTTGGCACACAGAGTCGAAGTTGGAAGTCTTCCAGGTCTCTCCCTCACAAGGTTGTAAAATATGTATGTGGACCTCCTATAGGTATGTGCATTATACACTGAGATCTCCTTACTATTCATCATCAGCCCCGCGCTCTGTCTCAGTATAGTAATGGCTGAAGTGGCATCAGTTGCAGTGTTGTTGCATCAGCCTTAGCTTAAGATAAAGACTCACTGACAATCACCTCCAAACACTCACTAATCCTGTCTGCGCTATGATGACCAAAGTCCTGTCGACCCAGGGCACTGTCATGTTTTATTAATTCTCCACAGATGGCTGTTTTTTTCTCTGCTTACAAAAGCCCATTCTTCTTGTTCTTAAAAAAGTGTCTAATGAAGTTGTGGGTATTTCAAGACTTTAAACGTCCTCGGAGGAAATGCTTGAAGGAGATTTTAATTAGATGAAGGGAATGAGCATCGATGGGCCCAGTAGGTGTGCTCTGTTGGATTGGCTGTTAAAACCTCTAAATCTGTTACAGCGTAAAGGTTCCACTAAAATAGATGGGAACAATCAATATGTTCCAGCTGCCTCGTTCACCTCCCAAAAACTTTTTACCTCTATTTTTCTCCCCTATTCCATTCTCTTCTTTTTTACCTCAACCCTTTACTTTCTTCATTCCTTCCCTTTCTCCTCTGTCACCTCCTCCTTGTCATCCCACATCCCTGTGCCCCCCACCCCCCTCCCCAGGCAGAACAGGCCAGTCTGTCTCATGTCGTGGACCTCCTGTCTCTTATTCTGCTGACAGCCATCTGGGCCGTGTGCCCTCGAGACAGCCTGGCACTGCTGGGACAGTGGGTACAGGACAAGCTTTCCCAGGTGAGACCCATTACAGAATGTTACCCATATACACTGTATAACACCATTTTCTGGTTGTCACTCAATTGAAGAAACATCAATATTTTCACACCTTACACACAACGTTCACTGACAAGGCAACTACCCAATTTTACTACATGCTATTGTAGTGCCATTGTTATTGTAGATCTGTCTGAAGTCTGAAAATCAGAGCACTTTTGATAAGGGGAATGTGCATGAGTCTTACAGTTCGTACAACCTCATACATACACCATTTGTCTCTCCCTCAGTTGATGTTCAGCCGTCCCTACAGTAGGAAACTGGAGGCTGAGGCCGATCAAGTCGGATTGCAGTTGGCTGCTAAGGTATCACAATCTCCAATTTGTTATTACAAAGGAGCACACACCAGATTTTACACATGAAGTTCAGTTTACTCGTCACAAGGTGTACCACGCAGCCAGAGAAAACAGCTATATGATGTATTCTGTGGCTCTGGAAGAGATTTCCAAAGATTGAAAAAGTGTTTCAAAAATTTCAGCCTGCTTTTTGCCTGTTTTTGGTCAGGTTTTGGATGACATCACCAGGGTTATCTTGGCTTGGCCTTTTTTAACAGAAAGCCTGCATTACAAACAAACAAAAGTGTTTGAAAGAGTGTCTTATTAAAGATCCTATTGAGTTGCATCATGGGAAATGTAGGATCCAGCATTTTTTGAGCTTGACCCATACAAGGGACTAAAAGTCAGGATATCTTGGCCTCTGCTGCTTCGACTTTGGCTATTGTTTTTTCCAGTCTGTGTCTTTATGAGTTCCCCAACTTCATGGAAGTGCAATATTAAAGTGCTGGCGTATCCCTTTAGCATAATATGACATTGCTAAAGATCATTGGTGCTTTTTGGGGGTCATGTTTCATGATTAAGGAATTGTTTGAAACCTGTTTGCTCTCTATGAGGTAATCAGTATTTTAACAGTGCAAAATTATACTTCCCCAATGTAGCTGTTGCTGTCAAACCTTGTAATCTGTCTGAAGGCCACTAGGGGGCACTGTTGTCAAACTAAACTTAACTCAGATGATTGGTTTGTAAGGACTTTCGGCTCAGCACAAGACAGAGGGATGCCACATTGTGTGTGTGTGTGTGTCTGATTCCATGGAGTGTGTGTGTCCTTCCCAGGCGTGTGCAGATGTGCGAGCAGGCCCCGTATTCTGGCAGCAAATGGAGATCAGAGACCAGCTGAGTGGAGAGCCCACCCTCCCAGAGTGGCTGTCCACACACCACAGGAACAGATTCACTCAGCTGGACCGCCTCGTACCACAGGTACAGACAAACACTAATGATTCCCTGTTCAGTCCAAATAACAGCATGGGTAGTTTCTTTCTCAATTCTCAATTATATAAGTAAACAACATCCTGCTGCTCTGTTTGTCTTAAGTAAAAGACTCTTTGATCCCTGTGTGAGGAGAGGCCTACACCTGTCTGTTGTTTAGAAGAAACAGTGTAGCTTTAGGAGCTGTTGGAAAGAGTCTTAATGGAACTAATGAAGCGTCTGGAGAGATGTATATCCACCTGCAGACATGTGGCGAGGAGGGCAGAGAGGAAGAACAGACCTGCGGAGGAGAGGAAAAGATGCAAGGTTTTAGGAAGACAGGAAAAACATTTTGCCACACAGGGGCCTAGTTGCCTGCTCAACTAAATGTCTTGGAGGCTTTGAGTTGAGGACCTGAAAGAAAACAGCACCATGGTAGCAGCTCAGTCTCACAGGCTCACACACTGTGCCGACAGTGTGGCAAGACAATCAATGGTATCTTAAGGCTAGAAGGAAATCAACAAGCAGCTAAGACAGCAACTCCTATGGAAAACAGCAGCATCCACAATCATTACGTCTTACATGTGTGTGTTTGTGTCTGAGGCAGAGAGAGAGAAAGAGAGAGAGAGTTGTACAATGTATTAGCAGTGAATTTAACCTTGAGCGTGAGTTGGACTGCCGGTACACTGTCAGATGCTCCAAGCACGAAAGACGAACAGATGGGTAAACCTCTAATTGTCCATCAGGTGCCTGTGTCGTTGAGTGTGTGCATGTTCTATGTGTGAGTGTGTGTGTGTTATATGTATGTGCCCGTGCATCATATAATATCCCTGTGTGGTAGATTGACCTCTAGCACCAGTCGTTGTCAAGGCCAGGCTGCAGCCACAGGCAGTGAAGTGATGAAGACTGTTGTTTGGGGGATTCATAGGCCTCTATTGTGTGTGTGTGTGGTATCTCTCATACCCTCCTCACACCAAACTGTTCGATCCAGCATAGCAGCACACATGAGCCAGTTAACAGCTGAGCTCAGTCGGGTGAAAGTGATGCATAATGTGATGTTTTTAACCTTGTGAGGGGTGACAGCATCAGGCTACTTAACCCGACTCTTCTGGGGGCACTCCGCCTCCACTAGTGCGCTCATCATCCTTAAGCAAAGCGCATTAAGTCCAGTGGTAGTGTGAGAGGGAGAGCCTGTTGAGTGGGAAGCCAAGTGCATGTATGTGCTCAGAGTCTTGTAGGTGATTCTAAGTGAGAGATTAATGAGTTTTGGTGTGTGTGTGGGTGTATGAGACAGACAGAGAGAATATCTCTAACTGCTGGGAAGTGCTTGTAGTTAGCTCCGACATTCATGTTCCCCAGAGGATGAAGCCTACTGACTTTAATTTGTCCAATACTTTGTTGTGTGACCAAATACCTGCAAAACTAATGACATTCCCATCATCCTCAGCTGTAGTTTGTGTTAGTGCAAATTAACACGCTAAACTAAGATGTGTACAAAAGCACAGCGGTGCTTTAGTGCAGCCTCAGAGAGCTGCTACAGTAGCATGCTATAGACTCATTCTTTCTGTGGTGTTCTATTTTGTTTGTCAGTCTTCTAGCTCATTGCATCTGTTTATCTCAGTATCTTTGTCTTTGTTGTCTTTGTTTGTCTCTGGTTCTTCACATTCTGCTCTCTGTCTGACTCACTTTCTTTCTATCACATTCATTTCAGTTCACAGCTGCATTTTGATGAAATATCTTATCCACTTATCACAAAGTAAAAAGAACAAGTAACTGATTTCTTGTTCTAATACACTGCAAACAAAAACAACAAATGGCTCACCACTACCCAAATAAAGACATTTATCATAGGCCTTTCATATCCATCTTTGTACTTGTTGTTAATGAACTTCTTGTCTGAAGTTATGATAAGTCAGTATATGTTTACTTATAAGTGTGGCTTAATGTCTCTGTTCCTCACTCCGTCTCTGTCCAGGCTCTGGAGTTGCGTGAGAGCTGCGTCTGCCCTGCTCTACCTGCTACTGACCCCCGTGCCGTCTTCTCCAAGAGCGTCCGTGTGTTGCTGGAAAACGCGAAGGACCAGGATAGAGGAGGGCCAGAAGGGGCACGTAAGCCCCACCTGCCCCGCAGCCCGGTCTCACTCCCTGCTGGACTGCCTGCAGCTCTGCTTGTCCAAACTGCCCTTCCTCCCTCCCCAAATGTGGATCAAGAAACTAAAGCTCCAGTCCAGAGCAGCTGACCGGGGGGGTTAAATCCTTACAGACTGAACAGACTGGCTATTTGGATGAGCGAATGAGTGAGGGAGTGATTGGTATATTGGCCAGCTAGCATATTCACAGAACTATTTATGGTGCGTTCCATTTAAACTGGGAAGTCGGAATTTTCGAGTTCCCAGTCGGAAAATTTCAACATGAACATGCCCCCTGAGGTCGGATTTCCGACTCGGAAAGTCGGAACCCCGACCCCAACCCCGACCTCAAAATCCAAGATGGCTGCTCCGTGCATCAACATACGTGAAAGCTGTAGTAATATACTGTTTATTAGCACTTCTGTCTTATTATTCTGTCTCATTACACACAGTACTGTCTGTGGACATGTTGCTACAGTGTTTGTATGCGCAAAATACCGTGTAATGCATTGCCATCAACTGGTATTGCTAACAATGGCTAACCTGGCTAGAGCAAACCCCAATTTTCTGACTTCTTGTACTGGAACGCGGTCAACTCGGGTGTGACGTCATTCCCAGCTCTGACTTCCGATATCCGAGGTAAATGGAATTCGCCATTACCGCTGCTGCAAGAGTGTTTTCATTGTCTATTAAATTTCAGAGCCCCTGAGTGCACAGGTGGTAAAGGGGTTCCCACCTACCACCCCAGGGTTAGTCTTTTTTGCTGCACTAGGGACTCCTGTTGGTTGCCAGCACAATGGAGGGTGTAGTTGAGGGTGATAGTGTGAAAAAAAGGCTGGGGTCATTCTAAATTTGGAGAAATTTGGTGGAAAAAGTCAGCAAAAATCAATAGAAAAGAAAGAAGAATTCAGGCTGCTGACTGAACTTCAGAGAATATTAACCACGCCTAGTGACAACAAAGATACCACATTAATTAGATAACCTCGAACGGGGAAATGTGGAATGAATCTAAGTAAAGCTTCCATATGTCGCGAGATTAATATGTGCATTATTCATTGACACACTGCAACAGACGAGAGTTAGCACTTTGTGTGTGCATGTTGGAGGCTTCGACCATGGCAGGCAGAGGACATCTACATTCTCATTATGACTACTGCATTCTCATGCCACACACACAGCACTTTATGCATTCTCTAGCCTGAGGGACTTAATGGTGTAAATTTATGCTGGGTTGTTTGCAGGTTTTAAAACACAGCCTTGTGCACAGGAATGCCAATATCCACCGTCAAGCTTTAAGAAATCTTTCATGGGATTTTGTAAAATCTTACTTAACAAGGCAAGTTGGCTGAGAAAACATTCTTATTTACAGCAACAGCCTGCGGGAGCAGTCGCACAATGAGGACGGGAGGGCAGTTATGGTTCATATCTTGGTAATCTTTTGTGTGTGTGTGTGTTGAAATAAAGTAGCGCCCTTGGTTAAACTGTGAAATCAAAAAAGTACTACTGTTTTTTCATTTGAGATGAATTATTTTATTTGTGTCATGCATTTTCGGTGCTAGGCCTGTATCAGCTTACAAAACATCAGTCTTGACACGTGCTGTGGAAGCTTTGTTTTACTGCAAACTGGGTAGGTCTATATTAGAGTCTGTGCCTATATTAGAATACGTGGCCAGTGATAGGGTTTGTTGCAACGAAGAAGCCAAGGGAATATTGGTTTTTGCATATCAATAACTCAGCAGGAACGTGCTCTGTTTTGAAGTGGCAGACAAAAAAAATAAAAACTTAGGAAGAAAAAAGTGTTGTTTCGGCTTATTTTTTCCCATTGCAAGATCCACTAAAATTCAAATGGATCAAAGATGACAACAACAGAAATGAGGATTATGGTAACACAATGTAATATGTAGTGTTTGCATGTGTGAGAGTGAGAGGCAATTATCAGCCTGTGACATTGCATAAGAACATCAAAACCCTCCCATTGTCACACCAACCAATTAGACAGTGGGTGAAAGATGAGAGGAGATGTAGACTGAGTTGTTTCGCCAGTTTCCTCTGAAGTGTTTATATGTGTATGTGTGTGTGTGTGTGTGTGTGTGTGGTAGCAACAGTGGTAGCAGTTACTTATTGATGCCAGGCTCCTGGGGAAATTCCTTGCTGGCCTCTCACAGCTGATCAGACAGATGTAACGTTTGCAAATCTCAGACAAGATTACACCAAGCCAGTTGTAATCAAATGAAAGCTACTGGAATTCCCATCAGTCAGCTTCACCGCAGTGCTTTTGTAATGCCTGCCAACTGTTACAAGTTCTTGCCTCTTGAATACATGATCAATCTTGTGATATCTATATTAAAGACCATTGGAGCAACATCCAAGTTCCCTTTTGAGCATGGACCTCTTTGCTTTCTGCTGCGGAAGACAAGGCTAAACTGAAAGCTGAGATGTCTTAAGGTGTTGCTCCTCCTGCTCACAAAGATTTGACTTTTTTCAGGATTTTTGAATCCATAGCTCTCATTCATTCTAATGGAGACTTCCTGTTTCCTGGTCACATTGTCGTGTACACACTGAAGCATCTGGATGCAGCTCCCTCACCACTCAGAGAGAAATTGGAACATGAGCAGGCAACAGATGACACACTCACACCCAGAGGTAATTGTAATGAGCGTGATACAATACACACACACTGCGCTGAGTAATTGTAGCCTACTGCTGGAGCCTAAACAATACTGCGACAGAGAGCTTAATCAAGGAAAACAAAGATGCAGCAGTCAGATGGATTGAAAGGACAGAAATAGAAAATAGACAAAGTGGAACCACGGGGATTGACGGGAGAAAAGAAAAGATTTATTTCAGGTGTGTGAAAGAGAGCATCCGTTTGGTGTTATTTACATTTAAATCAAACATTTGATTTTTAACACATTTTAGCTCAAATGCTGGATGGGAAAGTCTTACTGTATTCTATGTGGGTTCTCTGTGTTCACATGCATAGCCTTGGGCAGATAAGATCTGTTCCACGAAGTGAGTTTAAAATCAAATGTCTACTTTATGTCTGTAAATTCACCTCAAGTCTCAGATTGTTTTGTGGTTGTATATTCTTCCGCCCACTGGAGACATCAGACTGCTTCTGAGACCTCCGACAAACTGCTCGCAGGTATTTCAAGGTATTGACAAGCAGTGCAGCGTTGAAAAGTAGAAGAAGGAGCAGAAAAGGCAGCACACCCACAACAGAGAAAGCTAAGCGCGCGATAGACGACAAACTCAAGATGCTGTTTCCCCAACAAAAACACTCCCAGAGAGAGTCAGGGCAGTGAGAGAGCAACCCAACACATCTGCTGTGTAGGTGGCTGAATGATGTCCCAGAATGCAGTCTGGCTACCCTCTGACCTCCCTGTGGAGTATTGCTCGAAGTGGCTCATCCTCAGTTCCATTTCTTGGATCCGCCCCAACACACACACACTCACATATGCATCAGCTGGCTGCGGCATGCAGAGGAGATATGGTGATGGAAATGTGTGTGGTTGTGGTAAAAGTTGCTGTGTCCTTCCGCTGTGCATTAATTATACATGTGGCATGTGGGTGTCTGATTGAAATGAATATTTTACTGCTTTTAATCACTGCCATTGCCAGAGTGATGGAGCATCTGGCTGTGTTACCTGGGTAATTAAAGATGCTGTCTCACACACGCACACATGCAAGTCTCAGAGGTTGTGTCTGCAGTATGAGACAGACGTACTCCAGAGGCTTACTAATGAGTCAAAATTAGATTTGGAATGTTTTAAAGCAATGGGGCCCATGGAAAAATAAAGATTGCTCATTCTTTTTTGCTTTTGTCTAACTTTGATTAGCAAAAAGCTTTTCAAACAGGCCAGGGGACAATGGGAAATGTCTTTTAGCTGATGTGGCATGAGTAATTGTGCAGGGGTAGCCTTAGCTGTAGTTAAATGTTACAGTATATTATTATGTTAGTGTCTCTAATCATGTAAAACCATTAGTCTAAATGTAAAATGTAAACTCTTTGTATTTTGTATAATCTCAAACGGCACCAAAAATGAACTGTCCTAAATTTTAAGTATGTAAATACCCATTGACCCAGCTGTGCACACCTCAGAGCAGAATGTCTTGTTGGAGATGAAAACGAGGTTTAATTGTCACAGTCAGGTCCATCTTTTTCTGGATGAAACGATTACTTTCTGCCGTCTAGGAGCAAATCTGTATTTTGCTCCTGAGTTTCAATTTGTCACTTCCTGTGCACGGAGAAGATCTCCCCCCACTGAACAAACCTGCCACCAAAATGTTATTTTTAGCAAATAGGGCAAAACTGTGGTGCTCAGGAAGGCTGGAGTTGTTCTTCCCTGGTGCAGTCTAGTGTGATCTAAGTAGGCTGATAACACAGGGCTTTTTTTCCCCACACATAAAAACCTTGTCTAGTGCAGCTTTAATGTGAGCTAATGTGGCAGCTAATGTCTGCATTAGTCATACAGTACAGTACATACAGTGCTAGCCTGAAAGAGTCACGCTTCACTCAGTGAAGCTTCAAATTTTATAGCAGAGAGTTAAGAAATTAACACAACTATGAATGAATATTTAAATCTGGTATTTTTTTTTACATGGTCTTCGGTCAGGGGTTTTCCTGGGAACTGTGCTTTCTGTTGTGTGAACCGCAGTGAAGGAACAGTCTGGCATGGGGTCATCGAGGCTATCTGGGTATTCTCTTTCAACACACAATACAGGTCTTCCTCTAATGGCTCCTCGTGTCCTCTCCGTCTGCCTTATCGTCGTGATCTGGGCTCTTGTGTGTGTCTGTGTGTGTGTGTGTGATCATGGTTGAACTGGTAGAGGTTTTTATAGTCTGGCTGCTCTGATGCTATTAGAGATTAGGATGTTAACACAGTCCCTCATCTGACTGCATCGATCCCAACCCTCGCAGTGGAATCACATTAATACTAACAACGTCAGGTACAAGCTTTGTAGCTCTCTTTACCCCTCGCTCTCTTTTTACATCTGCTTCTCTGTCAGTGTTGATTTAAATTTGAATAACCAGCTTTCTTCCCGGTCTTTCAACAACTAGAGGGTGCAATCTAATGAAGGAAGCGAGGGAAGGAAGATTTCAGAAGCAGAGGGGGACTAGAGGATGTGGAAATGAGATGAGATGAAATGGTTTAAATCAGTCTTCTTCAGCTGCTTTGACACCGGTAGCTTTCAGTGTTTGAGCGCATACATCAAGTCACAACTTGGCGTAAGCGCATTAAGATAGTGAGCAAGTTCTTTTCATGAGCCTATGGGGAAAATGAACAGCATGCAACAGTACGGTTTACTCAAGTACAGGTGATGACAAACTGAGATTAAAGTTCGTTGATGACAATGAAATTATATAAAACTGACACTGAAAATCAAAGGTTAAATACATGTTGTGAATTCAGAATTCTACATTTGCCTCTTATTATTCACTAACAAAGGCACTGGTTTAAACCCCTTTGTTGAGTTGAGAACTCTGTTGAGTGTTTGTTGAGTGTGTTCTACTGGCATTAACAAAACAAAAACCCAACACAGACCTTTTTTTTTCTCTCCATCTCTGTGTCCGTCAGTGCAGCAGTTAATTATACTCTTCCTCTCACCTCCTCTGTGATCTATGTGAAGCCATCAAGACAACATGGGAGAGAAGAATTCAGACCAAAACACTGTCAGTACCTGCAAAATTCAACGAACTGTGACAGACCTGGTTGGACAGGTAGTCCTTAAGTACTGTACAACTGGCAAGCACAGCAGGTGTGCTTTGATGGCTTCCACACCTTCAACACTGATGTTATTTACACCTTTTTAATTAACTCATAAAAAAGGTTTGATCTCATTCATGTTTACATTGCATGACTGTAGAATAGGAGAGTTCACAGAGCAGCCATCTCTGGCATGTCAGATTTCTGAGCACTATTTCCTAAAGAGCCTGCACCATGGTCTGCACTGACTTTAACCTACTGTTGTGATGCTCAGGTTGAGTTTCAGGAGCTTTCTGTCGGCCGCTGTTTTATGTTTACTGCCACTGAATAATTTTGTACATGAATGAAGGCATCTATCAACTTCTATACCGCAGAAATGGACCGGACAGCACGAGCTTGTTAGCAGCCACGAGCCTAATTAGCCTTAGAGGCCCCGCCCTGCACACCTACGCAGGTGTTTTCGTGTTCTCTGATTAGACCACATCTCAGGTTGAAGGTGGGCGGAATTACCGGAGGTCACCCAACTCAATGTACCACGAAAGAGGAAGTTCTTTTCAGGGGTAATTATATGCTAATTATGTTCTTCAGTTAATTGCTGAAGATGCTTCAGAACCCTTAGTTGCAAATAATTTCCCCACTTTGAAAACAAGGGAGCAGCAATGAGCCAACCACGACTTTGCAACTAGTTTTAGGCAGAGCTGTCTCGAAAACAGTCTCGGACAAACAAGCTAAAGGTGAGATTTATGCTTTATTTAAAGTACTGTTAAAGAATATGTTTCATATTTATAAGAGAAAATGTTTATAGGATGGTGACATTGAGTTTGAAA
>NTHP01000015.1:2150868-2202456 GCA_003416845.1 Oplegnathus fasciatus
AGAGAGAGAGAAGGCCAGAGGGTGGGCTGGGTCAGCGTGATTGACGGGGTGTTGGCAGGACGTCGGTACGACAACAGGGTGATCAGGGTGCAGGAGATCCGCCCCAGCTGGGTATGAAAACTCAGAAAGTGGATGTCAAGGTCTCCCTTGCTATTTACGCACCCCACACAGACACTCCCACACACTTGTGCATGCACACATTCACAAACACACACACACACACACACACACACACACACACACACACACACACTGCCTGTGTTTTGAATGTTGACCTTGTTGGGCTGACAGAGTTAGCAGGAGCAACGCCTCTCTTTGGCAGCATCATCTGTTTGCTTAGAGCACTGCATTGTGTTATTGTGTGTGTGTGTTTCTGCACTGCCTGTGTAGTTTTGGTTAAACTCCCGTTGGACTCTGTGATTCATCTGTTACATATCCACAAGTTGAGGAATGGATGCAAGAAAAACAGGAGAAGAGGAAGAAAGAGGGTAAAAAGCAACAGTAGGTTTTCAGTTTGTCTGCCGTGGGCTTACAGTGGATGTTAGAGGAATCTCGGGGAACCGGCATCAGCTAGAAAAATGCAGAGATTCAATCAATTCAGTCTTTGAACTGACCTGATGAAAGCAAAATTGAAGAGGTTGCACATATGCAGGCATAGTTTTTGGACATGCTTCTTCATTTAACACTTATATGCTGTTCTGATTAGATCCCTGCTGTGAACATCACCCAGAGTCAACCTGCAAGTGTGCTTGTTACTGAGTGAAGATAAAAAGAGAGCTGGGTAGATGTCTTCATCAGCCCAAGAGACAACATGCAGAGAGAAGTGGTTGATTTGTTGTTGTTCTGTTTCAGCCAACAGGGTCAACCCTTTAGTCTTGCGTTGGATGAGATTGATTTTCAGAGCATGGAAAGTAGGTCTGCTCATTGAAACTTCTTACTTTTACATGTCATCCCTCAGATTGAAGAGTTTTGTACATCCATGAATAAATCAAATCCAATTAGAAACCTTAATGGGCAGTGAGTTTGTGGACTAAAATAGTCTGAATGTCAGTTGTAGTATATAACTTGGATGACTGCAGTGTCACTATTTTTTCTGCAGTTTTACCTGCACCTGTGTGTATTTTCACATTGTTAACTATTGTTAAGTATGTGTATATACTGATTGAACATATGGGTAAGTATTTGTGTGTTTACGTTCATAGTGACTGAGATGTCTGTATGTGTGTGCAGCAGTGTCCCTGCCTGTGTGTTGCAGCTGTTGTAGCAGTGATTGACGAGGAACTGTGAGTGTGCAGTAGGAGCAGAGCTCAACCTCATCTGACTGATCTGTAAATATTCCTTCTTTCTGCTGCCTCAGCAAGTCTTTGCTGGAGCACAACACATGGATCACATTGGCAGGGTACAGGCAGGGAGGGAGCGAGGGGTGTGGAGAAAGCTAACAAGTATAGGCGAATGAGAGGGGAGTGAGGGACAAACTGTGGGGACTGGAGAAATAGTTGGAGTGTTAGAAAGAGGGGAAGCAGAGAGAGAAGAGTGGGGCTGCAGAGCTCTCTTCATCAGAGCTGCAACATTGGGTCCTCAGGCCCTGCTGGACCACAGCCAGAACCACACAGCAGCAAACAGAGGATCGACTCCCTCTTTCTCTCTCTGTTGTTCTCTGACTCCGGGCCTCTCTGTCCTCCTGCCCTTTGTCCTCTTCTCTTAATCTATCACCTTCGCTATGGATAATAGGGGTAGAAGAGATGGATGAAAGAGAGAGAAGCCGATAGATGGAATCAGAGAAACAAGAGTTTGTTAATCAAAAGAAATGACTGCAAAATCAAAACATGAAAAATTCAAAGCAGGTCAAAAGAGTGCATCCGTGCCTACAGCCCTCAAAGAGTCCACCTCCAGACACAGCACAGAGCCACAGAGCCTCTCATTAAAACTAAGACGGAGCAAATGGATGAATAGACAGTTAAGAAAAAGTAAGACATAAACAGAAACAAACAGTTGGAAAGAGAGAGGCAGGTGAGGTAGTCATTTATTGCCTTATTCGCTTGTCCCCAGTGTTCAGGTGCTCTCCCTCAGCAGTGATTGTGAGAAGCAAACGCATGACTTCCGATGAAATGGACATATTGATATTAAAGGCTGGTCCTGCAGTGGAGCGTTACTGGGTAATTTTGTAAAGTAAGGACATTTTAGTTTTGACCTTTATGAATCTATTTCTTTAGACATTTCTCTCTGACACACACATACACTCACACACACATCGTCATATTCACATTTCACAGCAGCGACATGCCGAGTGTTTCGGGGCGGAACTAAAATCTTTTAAAGCCACTTTGTAAGGTTGGTCCACTGGCTAATTCCATTCAGTGTGAAATGAAATTGTGAGCTTCTGTGAGGCTTGTCCAAGTCTTGATTCGGAGGCCTGCAGCTCCTTTTTAAAGGAGGATTTTAAAAAGAGCAAAGGTTTGACACAAAGTGGCTTTGTTGATTGCGTGAAATTAGGTCCTGCATATGGGCTTTTTACACTGCTCTGCTCTTATGCAAGACCCCGTTCTCCCTCTTATATAAAGCCTGCTAGCATTTCCATTACTCTTTTGACAGAAGCATATGACAATAGCTTTCCTGTGTGGTAATATGATTACATTAACATGGGGGAATGGAGCCAGTTGCTCAGAGAAAGCTCAAATCAAACAGGCTGCTCTCTGAGTGGCTGCTTCACCACATTTAACAATAAAGACAAATACAAATGGACATCTTCCAGTGTTGAACGAGAAGTCTGTATTTTTTTTCTTTTACTTTGGGTACCTGTTTACATTCTTATAACTAGCCTTTGTGCCCTTGTTTCTGTTTGTGCAGGCTCTCAGTTCAGCTCTTGCGGTCCAAATGCAGTGGAGGCAATCCTCCAATGCCAAACACTGCAAGCATGATACAAAGGTAAGATTAATCAGCACTGTTAACTCTTGTCACCTGTTGTCATCATATGACATTGTGTACAAGCTACGTGTGCAGAGCGTGTTGAGTTAACTTTTGCGTCTACCCAACACACCTCTAGAGTGCATTTGTTGTAGTTCAAAACTGTATTTGAACTTAAGTATTTTCTTCATGCTTGGGTTGAAAATCCCATCGAAAGCTTTCTGCCACAACAGATCCACATTGACACTACTCTCCGTGGATATTATACAAAACACTCTAGGACACTATACAGAGTATTATAGGACACCATCAAAGGAAAGCAGTGATGCAGGCTGCTTAATGCAGAGCCATTCAGCTGTCATATTTTATATTATATTTACATAAATTGCCTGAGTAGACTTACTTTATACAAAATGGTTACTGTACATCTGTATTATTAAGAAAAAGATAATCAAACATAATAAAAAAAAAAAATTTGAATCGGATCTAGTATCGGCAGATGCCTAATATTAACAAACTCATTAACCAACTGCAAAAACAAATATCCCTACATTGCATGCTACATGTGAATTATTTTTATACTTTTAGTTTCATGTAGTTTTCACTTAATATATACAGTATATATATATTATATATATATTTATATTATAAATAGATCATGTTGTCACTGTTTAACCCCAAGCTGCTTTATTGTTATTTTTCCCCATTTTGTTCCTTTGCTGTTTCCTAATAGTTGCTGATGCAATGACCCAGTTTACCCACAGGGATCATTAAAGTTTAATATCAGAAAAATTACCTTCTTAGTTTGCAGTTATTGTTTCACTTCTGTAACACATTAAGTCAGCATTCTCCAGAAATGTCACCATAAACACCCGTGTCAACCAAGTTTATAGCAAATGCGTAGAGGTGATTCGAAATGCCTCTTGAAACTTAAAATTTATACTGAAGTTTCCAAGTTTGTTTTGTGATTGTTTCTGTCTCAGTGGTGCTCTCCGTGTGCAGATAGAAAGGCTGGAGAAGTTCCATTCAGCACATCTCAGAGACGTTCATCCTCTGCTCCATCTGTCTGTGTTGTGGCTAATGGCCTCCAATTCTCTGTCTGAGAACTGGGCTGTTACTTCAGCTGATCTCACTGAGCAGATAGCAGAACACTATTCACAAGTTTACAATACAGCTTAATACTGTGAGACCATCTTTGATTTGGCTTTATGCCCTTATCAGGTTTTTGTATTAAGGTTTTATGAATGTGTTTGCGTATAGTAAATGTGTTTGTGAGCATTGATAGCGGGGACAGTAAAGCTACTGTGGTTATTCCTTTTAGCCCCTCTTAACTTTGATTGGCTTTACATACAGTAAAGGGTCAGGCCGAACAAACCACTCTTAACACACATGTAACGGTGTGTGTGTGTGAGAGAGAGAAAACAGGGAGAGAGAGGGGGCATTGTCAACTTGATATGACCCCAAGTTGTCCTCGTAATTAACAGATAACCTTTAATGAGGCATTGGCCTCACAAGCCCTAACCACGGAAATGTCACATTTAACCAGGCGGCGACACATCCTGGGCCTACACACACATAAATGTGCACACACACACTTACGCACATACGCATACAGTGGAGAATGTGTTA
This sequence comes from Oplegnathus fasciatus, assembly GCA_003416845.1. Taxonomy (NCBI): domain Eukaryota; kingdom Metazoa; phylum Chordata; class Actinopteri; order Centrarchiformes; family Oplegnathidae; genus Oplegnathus; species Oplegnathus fasciatus. The sequence goes on from NTHP01000015.1 coordinate 2,155,402, forward strand.
AAAGTATCCTGTCATGCCATAAATGTCATCTGACTGTAATGTTCAGGGGCTGCGTCTGTGCTCTTTACAGATGGATTGTGTGGGTGGGATGGAAACAGGCTGGGAAAGATCAGCCTGTCACAATGTGTTGTCATCTTGTATTGAGAAGAACAGTGAGCTGAACACATGAACAAATTAGTCTAATCTTTGGACAGTTTTGATTGAATCAAGTATGTCATTGCAGAATCCATTCCTCACAATTAATATCTGATTTTTAAGACTGTTTTTCCCCGAGAAAACAATGTCAGAATCATTGTAAAGATATGGAAAGTGGGAAACTGTTTCTCTAGATGGGGGTTCACACTTAGCAGGCACAATCTCTCGCCACAATCAGACCCACTCCTCTCTTCTGTACACTCACAGCTTCCCTTCAATCTCTCCTCCTCTGTCGCTCTGTCTCTTTTCTACACTCTCTTTCTATCCGCTTCCTTCCTGCTTCCTATCTGGCCTCTCTTTGAACACAAACAACTTTTTCTGACAGTCCATTTATGGGGAGGTAGATTGATGTGTGTGAGGTGTAGGTGTATTTCCAAAGATACACACAATAAAGAGGAAACACAAACACACACTCATGCTTACACACGCTCAGAGGACCATCTCACATCCAGGCAGATATCCATCAGGGAGCTGTTGTTTGTAATAAGGTTAAACTCTGCCCTGGATGTGGTCACTGAGGTAAGCTCCTGAGCTGTCATTTTCTTATTGGGGCTAAAGAGATTTTCTAGTTTTTGGCTGGAAAAAAAAAACCAGTTTGACAAAAGCAATAAACACGCACCTGAACTCCGACGTCTCCTGATAGGTCTGTAGAGCATTCACAATCTTCTCCTGGAGACCGGAATGCTGATTTATTTAAATATCCATGAATATTATAATGGAAATGTATGGATGTCTCTTTGATTCACTGAACTACATGCTGGGATGATTTTGAAGAGGGAAATAGGCTTTCAAAGAGTGACATTCAATAAATGCTTCTAAGTCTACAGAATGTGAAAAGATATACAAATACACACACATCCAATGAACTTTATAGCAGGTTGATGTTAAAGGGGAAAAAATGACGTGTTTGGCTATTCATTGGTTCTGCAGCCGTGAGTGTCATTTCACTGTAAATCGGTTTAGAAGTGAAACTGTCAACTTGCATCAAGCAAGATACGTGATGGCTTCTGAATCCTGAAGAGATGTATGTGTGAAGCTTTGTCGGCCGTTCTGCACTGCAGCCTAATGCAGAGATGTACTCATGTACTGTATTGGTCGCATCCCCCACTCTTGTGCCCACACACGCACGCACACACACCAAGTGTCAAGATGTACGAACAGACGCAATCACATAGATATTCCCCCTGCATCTTGAGCTCTCGTCACGCCTCCCTGACTTTCTCTCATTGTCTGAATCCGAGATGAATACACACTCAAAGACACACACACGCAGTCGCACAAATTATACCTCCCGCACAAACACGTTCTTCTTTAGGTTAGAGGACAATTTGTTCAGCATCTGTGAAATTAGACATGGGTTTACAATGTAGCCTTTTCAATACTGATCACTGTCATACAAGTCTAGTACAAGTGTGTGTGTGTGCGTGTATTTGTGCATTTTATTCTGAAGAGAGTTAAAGAAAACTCTGTTGTGGTTCTTCGTGTTAAGTTCTTTTGTGAGCAGGCAGCGAGCCTCAATGGTTTAACTTAATTCAGGGTTTGCACACAAGGAGACGATCTTAATGTACTGTATATTTATAGACCCAAGACATGTATTTTTTTTGCTTCATGCATATAGCCAAAATGCTCCTTCATGCAGGACTGCCTCAGGCCGACAAGGGTCTGTAAGCCAAGATTGAATTGCTCTCCAACCTCCTTTTTATTTTGTGTCAGTGAGCCATTCATTCACAACCCAAATTTACCATTTACGTTTACTATCAAATTTACAGTATAATATAGCCTGTATAATATGCTGTATTTTGTAATGTCTATTTGGGGAAAAAGCAGCGCTTCGCATAGCCTTCAAGGACATGCAGATAACTAAGTTACAGTATGACAGAATGAGTGGCACTGAAAAATACTACACAGTGAACCATAATAAAAGATAAACAGATAAATAAACATAAACATTATATATAAACATTGAAAAATATATGGTATAACATGAGAGAGTTGAACAATTGAATTTAGTAGTAATGTTGCGAGCCACAGAAGGCTCTCAACATTTTGTAGGAGCTCAATGCAGCCTCATGTGTTGTGGCGATCTTGTGTGTTATTTTTCCCTCAGGCTGTACCCTTACATATTTTGCTACTTCCATGGCGATGTTGGTAGATATTGAATTTTGTTCTGGTCTGAGAGAGTGTCAAGTTCTTGATAATTTATTTGCATTTGGTAAGATTTTTATGTCTTTATACGTCCAGTGTAGCAGAAAGTGTCCGTCAGAGGTGTCAGGTTATACTGTACTGTCCATGGCCACGGTTTAAGGTAGCATTAATGTGCACTGTGATATTCAGTATTACCAAATGTCTCTGCTGGATCTCTGCTTGTTTCCTGGTTGATATGTATTTGTTGTTGTTGTGTGCAGCTAATTTTCCAGTCTCCATTATGGTACCAGCCTTAATTGCTGGGAGATTTGTGACAGGACTCTAAATCCTTTATTAAATTTACAATCAAAACAAAAAACAGAAACAAATGTCACTCACCTCTTCTAAAATCAGTCTTGATTATCGTTAAACCAAGTTTTGATGACAAAGCTCATCAATTTTACTCCCCAATCAATCTCAGCTCTAACACTCGTTAGTTTTTCTCGTTTTCTCTCTACCAGGCTCCCTCCCATTTTTCTAAAATATTGGGACTTTGGTTTTAATAGCTGAGTTGTTTTTGTTGCCAGTATACAGGGTTGATGACACAGGGTCATTTTTAATGTTACAGTAAATAAAGATTGAATGAATTAAAGAAAACTGCATCTAAACCCCTGTATTTGTGGGGTTCCCTCTTGAGAGAAGCATATATTCTACTGCTGCCTCCCGGCTCAGGGGCTGCATCCTTCACAAAATGCATCACACAGAGATGTGTCCTTCAGAGGACCAAAGGCAAAGCTCAACATGCCCCTCCTCCAGATATCCATGTAACTTTATGTCTTGCTTGTATTATTTTACACCTTGCAGCGTATTTTTCATTGGTCCAGTTAATAAGATGATAACCACTGGAATGCAAATATGGTACATACATGTCATGTGACATTTCCTGACCTTACGAGTTGACGAGGGCTGTGGTGTCAAATTTAGTTTAGTGGAGCATAAAGAATATACTGGAATAAAAAAACACCTGCATGCACTATTAAACAAGTGGCTGGCCAGAAATGTCCTGTGGAATACAGAGGGATGCCTACTGTAGGCTACAATGGTCCTCCAAATTCAAGCAAAAGAATGCTTCATTTGGAGGAACCTTTGAACTAGAACAGCCCTTGTCTGCCCGTTATGATGTATTTGGCCTAGAAATACAGACTTTGCCACTGTATGGCATTTCTTTTCATTGGGGTTATATAGGCTACTGTAGCAGGAAGTATGTGTGGGAGCATATCAAAGAACTGTACCACAAGCCTCTGTGCATTTGTGTGTGTGAGAGAGAGACTGGACTCCAGTTAAATCAAAGCTGCCTCTGTGCTTGCTCCCTGAATCCCCTGTTGGTGAAAACTCAGTTTGTCTGGGAGCTAAAAGAGACTGGTGAATTATTAAAGCTTGCTGAAGCTTCACTCATAGAGAACCAGCAGACCACTGAGACACCACAACACACACACACTGTGAGGCCAGTCCAATGTAATACCCACAGGGTACCATACTCACAATCGCTACACATGAAGAATGTTGACTGCTCATGCTGAGCAAAGCTGGTGGATTTCACTGTTTGCAACTGCAGATGGACTGCTGTAGCCTTTCAAACATCCAGCTATAGGCTACTATTACTACAGCTCACTACAGCAGGAAAAAATATCATCCCACCTGGCTCACAGCATTTGCAGCTCGTAGTCTGAACCCAATTCAAGAGTCAGACAAGATTTATGAAGAGCTTCTGCTGCCTTGCACTCTCTAACCCTTTAAAGATTCATTCTGATGGCATTTCTGTTTTATTAGATAAACAGCGAATGGAAAATAAAAGACCAAAGAGAGTACTGCGTTGCAACCTAGCTCTGTAATAATTGGCACAGTGACACACCGGTGTTGGCAGTTATTAATTTGAATGTGAAATGAGGCAGTGCATGGGGGTTTATAGAAAGGTAACTCTTGGAGATTTAATAGACATAAACTTTTCAATAAACTGTACACAGCAAAGCCAGAAGAAATCAAATCTCCAGCTTCCTGAAAATGACATTCATTAGTTAAAGCCCCTCTGTCCATCCCAGTGACTCTTTCCACAAAGCCTGACTCGCTCTTTATAGCTGTGTGCATAGTGGGATTCTTCATAGTGTGGCATGAAAGTATGGATAAAATGTGTTTCGTTTGTCATCCGTAATGTTTTGACATGAGTTGAGTCATTCCTCTCTGCAGTCATAGTTACCTTGGCTTCTTGTTCAGTAGCTAACTTTGCTGCACTCTCAGAACAACACAACCTGGCCCTTGAGAGTATGAAGGCATATTTCATGACACAATTTAGATTTTTCGCAAAACCCTGAAATCCAGAAAATAGAGGTATCCGTGCAGAGTTGTTATTTCTAGTTGGAGGCACTGACACAGTTGTTGGCCCACAGGCACAGATGATAGATGTTGTCGTGGATAATGTTGTATTTATGTATCATCAATTTCTGATGTTCAACTAATTGATGGAGTTGTTTTTAATATCAAACACTACGTCAGTGACCTTCCTGAGAGAATATGCTTCTCGATGCTGTAAACATGTAGGCGGATAAAGCAATTGCTATAACAATGTTTTAGTACATTTTTCCAGTTGAGAAAAAGTGAGCGCAGATAGAATAAAGCCATAGTCTACCGTGCTGAGTGGTTCAATTAAGCTGCTGAAATGGAGCTCATAGCATAGGTCTCAAGCAGGAACATGAAGTCATTTGTGCCACCTTGATGAGCTAGTGATCAGGTGATTCCTGTTAGTGCCATCTGCACACCAATACACATAATAGTGATCTATTTAAACGCCCAGCTCCATACATCTGCTGTTTCCCCACCATGTTGGTCACTGCTGCATTGCAGGCTTAAAATTCCCAGCCTTCACCCATACTTATTGAATTTAAGCAGATTCATGGACTATTCATTATTTCTTACATCTGTAACCAGCTACTATGTCAGTATATAGATACTGTAGCATTGAGCGACAGTGTGATGCCTGGGCTCCATTTGCTCTGTTCCTGCTCTGAGAGTAGAGTGAATGTCAATGAAACACACTAGCCTTGACCCATACCTAAGATAGTGTTGGTAACAATGCTTTGCATCAGTATTAGTGATGAGCAGGGCTTTCCATAGTGGGATAAGTGAATCACCACAATGTTTACCAAATTACCTCTAAAATAGTTTAAACCTCCAGGCACTCATTGTATTGACAAATGCCACCAATCTGCTATTCCAGGAAGGTTAAAACAAATGTGTTCAATTATTTGCTAATGCTATTTGATCAAGGTCTAGTATATAGTAATTGTCAAAGTCCTTCAAGCCACCATATCCGCCACAGTGTCTTTCTGCATTTGCCATCATTTTCTAGTCTAGGGAGATTGCAGCTAATCTATTCTTGCAAGCCAGTGGCAAGTTGCAGCATTATCTGCTGTGTGTGGCAGCCTCCATTGACTGCTGCTAGTCAAGCTGGCATTCATTATCAAGCAGGTAATAACACAGAGCACTGGGTCTAACTCAACCGGCAGTGGACTCATTAATATAAACAGGACCCTAAACCCAAACTCAATTTACTTGAAAGCCTCTTTGGAGACGGGGGTTCAGTGAAGAGTCTTCGCCTGAGTGTGTGTGTGTGTGTGTGTGTGTGCGCGCGCACATGCATCTTTGTGTGTGTCTAAGAAAGGTATTAATCATTCCTCTCCCACAGCCCAACACACCAATACACAAACAGTTCTGAGTGTGTGTGCATGTGCATTACAAAGCTCCAATTAGATAGCTGATCAGTGGTGTATATTTAAGTAGTCACTCATCTCTTTTCCCTCCCCACCCCCACTCATATCTCTGCCATTAATGAGTCCAATTAGCACATGCAAATATTTACTTCTAACTAGCATTTGTGATTTATCACACTGTTCACTCTTTAAAACAAACAGTCTGAGTCATTTGTGTGTATGTGTGTGCGTGCACATATGTGTACGTGGGGTTTCTCTCTTTATTCATGACGGCACGTCAGCTCATTAGGCCCTCCTGTAGAGTAGGATCATCAGCAATGCGGGGAGAGGAATCAAAAGACAGTGTAAAGAGGAGGAGAAGGAACATCACATTATTCTGCACTGCAATATTCAGCTATGCAGACACACATACACCCCCATGTATCAGTCATTGATTTAGGGTGTGCGACTGTAATGGGTACCACTCCACCACCATCAGATTAATGACACCCAGACATCGCAGAAGGCACTGGGAGGAGGAGGAGGAGGAGGAGGGGGCAGGAGGGGGAGGAAAGGGAGGAAGGAGGAGATTAAATAGAGGGAAACAGAGAGATGCTCTTTTGGGGAGTTATTGCTGAGAGGTACTTAAATGTGCTGCACATAGCATTTTAAAATATCAATGTATCATTGGCAAATGTGTTATGATACCTTGGTAAAATTGATGTAAATAAATGGTTGCTATTGTAAATGCTAGTGTTTCTCAAAATAAGACCAAACTTTCCTTAAACCTTTGCTTCCTTCTGTGCTGCCTCCTTTGTGCTGCAAATGCAGTGTAGAGGCCATTAGTAGTGGCTGCAGGTCTTCTTGGTGACGGTAGTCTTTGTTAACAGACATTCTGTCACAGAATAATGTGGTCATTAATTATTTATTTCAATATGCTGCATGTAGCAGACACAAGTACACAGTATACTTCTATATCCAAACTACAATGTGCTTTGTGATAACTATATTTGTTGAATGTAAAAAGTACATGATATACATGTTTTTTAACCACACATATGCGTAGACAAGCGGCTACGATGCAAGTTACTAAACATGCTGACACTTGAGGAGGTTAAATATATTGTTTTTTCTTTAAGGCTTTCCTCCATTGTTTGTAACCTTACTTCATGTCCTGATGTACTGCCCCCACCTTTCATGGGCTTACCTGCATCTTGCTGATGCTTTCTGTAGCATTAATTTCTGAGGATGTGCACAACTGACACTNNGCACTGTAAAACATCACATCTTATCAATGTTATCTCATTTCATATCTGTGTCTAATCACAGCAATGATACAATTGAATCACAGTACAGTCACTAACATTCATATATAATTGTCTATACATTTTTTGCCATGGGGAAATCATTTGAAAGAATCTTGGGAGAAGAGAAAAATCTTGATTAACGCGCTGCTGTATTGCCAGTCCGTGGGTGAGAGCGAATAGGTGGGAGTTCGATGGAGCCCAAATCAAACACTAATATATTCAAGAGTGTGTACCAATTACTTTTTATGATTATCTCTGACCTGTACGTGGGCGTGACGGATGGAAATTGGTTTCTCATGTCTTGCCATAAATGTGATTGTGCAGTATATGTGAGTGTTTGCATGTATGTATGCGTTTGCTCTAATCTGAAGGCTGCAGCATGATCATCTACTATGTTTTATTCATCTGACAGTCAGCAGCTAATGGAAAAAAGAGGTGCATGAGTCCACATGCTGTTCGTACATACCTGCATCTGTGTGTGTGTGTGTGTGGAGGGGCTTACCGCTAGTTCTCTGACCCTGTTAGTTTGATTAGCCGTGTAGATAGCTGCTCTGTACGCTCTTTGTGGAAGATCGGTAGGTAACATATAGCAGCAGAGGAGAAGTGTAAGTAAAAGGAAACCAGAGGAGGAGGGTAGTTGGATTGTAATGTATATAGATTCAGTAAAGTTTTTGAATGTGAATAATTTCAGGCATATAGTAGTGTCTGTGTGTGTATAGTGTACATAGAGGCTGGTGACAACTGATGGTGAAACACAGAGAGCTTAAAAGATGGTTCTCATATCTATGGAATCCAATCACTGAAGTCCTTTGTACTAAACTGCTGCTATCTCATGAATTCATGATTTAGAGGCATGTCCAAAATCGCTGCAGGAAGGTAGAAAAACTACTGTATTATACCTGGGCTAATTTCATGAAGACTTGGGAATACCCTGTTATTGTACCTTTCGTGACTACATACAGTACTGTATCAAAGAACTGCAAAGAAAGTGTTTTTATAACTCTAGACTTTAGTTTATTGTGTTTGAAAACTCTTACTCAAATTTTTAACCGCAGACTTGATGGCTTATTATAATGTCAGTCATTATTAAGAGGGTCTGGGTTTCTCAATTTATAGCCTAATCCATCATATCTGCAGTTGTAAATGTTAATAAGTTGTAACTTAGTTGAGTTTAGTTCCAGATGCCCTGCAATCCTTTTCCAAAAGTTAATGGCGGAATGGTCCATTGGAGGATACTTCTAATGAATTAAAATGCTAAAAAAAACGAAGGACCAAGCAAGGTCTGGATATACAAGTGGATTTTTACCAGTCTGGTAAACCAAAAGTTGTCATTCCATTAAAGGCTTATTACTGATCTATAAAACATGAATGATTCATAAAGATTGATTAATTACTTACAAGTTATGCTAGACCATTTACAAAGTATGTCTTGTTAGAAAGTGGTACCAGTTTTACTTTTATAATTTACACACATTAGTCATTTCTTACTTGGCTTTTTTCCTTGAGGGTCCATGTTGTCATCCCGGGGATCACAACAGGACTCACAAATAGATATCACTCTGATAAACACTTACTCTTAAGATGTGAATTTGCGTAATTGCATTAATTTGCAAGAGGATAAGCATGTGGGAAGACAGAATCCTATCAGTGGAACTCAACTAAAATTTTATTTTTTCCAGGATATCCCCCACAGATTTTATTTTCTTTGTATAATGCTTAACCAAACGCCTTTTAAAATCTTTCTGTGTGTTCTTTGAGTGTATGCTGTGTGAGCCTGTTTCGTGTATGAATGACTCTGCGTGAGCCTCCATCAGCAGAGATGGCCAGCAACATTTACCCTTTGATCTCCAAAGCTGTGCTTGCTGAGTGCTTACTTCTCAAATACAAACCGGAGGGAGATTTTTTTCAATTATTTCTCTGCTTCAGCATTCCAGTACTGCACCTCATCCTCTTCCTCACCCATCCGTCCCCTCACCTCACCCCTACCAGCCTCCCTCCCCCCTTTTCTCTGTCGCTCAGCAACCATCCGTAATTAATGAGCTTCTACAGTTCGATCTGATCTGCCTCAGGATTGGACACGTCTGATAAGCCGAATGGAATATACACACAGGCCTGCCCCTCTCTGCTCAGCACTGCCTGGAAATATAATTACTTGAGAATGAATACACACACACACACACACACACACACACAAACACACACAGACTGAGTAAGCCCAGGTTAATACCAATCTTTTTCCTCTTCTCTGCACTAATTAGAAATGTACTGACGAGAGTCATTTGTTTGGAAGTTGAATGCACTGTGCACTTGTTGTCGTTATTCAGAGACTCAGAAACTTAGATAATTAAATCTATTTAATGATATGCTTTAGTGAGCGTATGTGTGTATGTTAATGACATGCTCTGATGCTCTTAATGAGCATATGACAGTGGCCGGGAGACGGAACAGCATTCCACATCGTTCAGCCAGTCATTATTTAAACGTAATCCATCTCCTCTCTGCCAAATGACAGTTACCACACTCGCTTATCAATCTGCCCCTATGGCCACACTCGACAGCTGTCAATAGACTGTGGCCCTTTACAACATCTTCATCACGGAAACTGTATTCATGACAAAACTAATTTCCTAGATGTAATGATGTTCCAATACCCATGTGAATCTTGGTGTATAGATCTGTGGGAAGCCATGCTAAATCTGGTCTGGAGTGAAGAATGATGCAAGTGTGTGTGTGTGTGTGTGTGTGTGTGTGTGTTTCCTCATATATTTGACACAATGAGCATGTAAGGGCATATGAACATCCTATACAGGCACTCATTCAGTGTGGAGTGAAGCAGCAGTCACGTTTATTGCTGTGGCCATAGCTGTGGCCATAGCAACAGCCATGAGTGGAGATTTTTTTTTTTTGGTGATGCACTGAATGTCCTTGTTCAGATGAGAGAGAGCGAGGGATGAAATTGCAGTCAGAGTGAGGAATGGAGAGAGAAGGGAGGGGTGGAGAGGGCTGGAAGAAATTTTAGAGAAGACTGAGCGGAGGCTTTCTTTCATATCCTTTTTTGCTGTTTGTTCTACAAGCCGACAGACCTCTGTGACACACTCTTTATGAGTTTGTCATTTTCTTCTCCCTGCCCTCAAGAGTACCTTCATTTACAACTGGTGTTACATATGGAGTCACTATGTTAGATCAATGCAATAACAGAAGAGTAGTGATATTTTATTATTCATCTGTTTACATAACAATCTTAACATTGTGAACATGTTACTCACCAGGCTCTACGTTAATGGTTTTCTAGCACCTCTCCAATCTAACCCTGTCTGATACAGTTGCTGCAGTCACTTATTTCCTAGGTTGCTCTTTTCTCCCAATGGGTGATGCTCCACTTGACTTCCCCTCCCACTGTTTATGTGTTCATCTCTTCCCTCTCCTCTGTGTGGGTGTCTGTATGTGTAGTCTGTCTGTGGCTAATCTGTGTGTTAAGGAGGGCTGAATAAGCCTGTCTTTGTCAGGGCATTAGGTTTGGAGAGGATGAATATATTAAATGATAAATGGTGGCGGTGAAGGTGGCGGCGTGTGGATTTGAATTCATCTGAATGCCACCGCCCCTCTTCCATTTCTGTCTCCCCTGCTGTCATAAGTGTGCATTTATGTGGTGTGTATGCCACTTTGCATGTTAAAGGGTCAGTTCACCCAAATTACTAAAAACATTTTGTCAGTTACCGTGTGTGGTATCTAGTCATGCAGGTAGTTTTAGTTTTATGTCCTGAGGTTTTTCTGTTTACAATTTTCATAGGGACTATCAATTTGGTAAAAAGTAGTTCTACTGAATGAAAACTCTTTTCAGCAAAATTTGTGTCAAATATCATTCTTCGGTGCTTGGAGAAGTCCAAATCCTGCAGGGCTGTGCCATGAACAACCAACATGGTGCAGGATTTCATTCCAACCACAAACTCCTCTCACTGATGAGCACTCCTTCAAGTAGAGGGGAAGAACACATCAGTAAAATCACCCACAGAGGTGACTGCTTTGAGTGAAAACCTGTTTTCAACTCTAACTTCAACTCGTTATTGTCCCCAAAGCGGAGGTTGTCTTGCAGCCAAGTGAAACATAGAATACACACAGAATTGAACATAACATGGTTGGTTGGTGGTTGCATGTTGATATTTTGAACCAAGGAAATGCACAGTTAAACTTTCACAAGGCGTCTGCCCTGACCTCGACCCTTTTCTTTGAACCCCATGTGCACTTAAACACAAACACATCTTGGAGAGAGTGAGTAGATTTGTGAGGATGTAGCCCACATCTTGGCTGCAACATTCTTAAACCTTGTTCAAGGTAAATCGCTGAGCTGAAGAGAAACACGAGAGCTGAGGATGGGAGTGATGTTTACTTTAGTTAAGGGAGGAAGAGAGGATTCTGCTATTAGGTGGAATGTGGTAACTGTGAGAGAGGAGAGGAGGGGGTAGAGGTAGAGCGAGAGCAAGAGAGAGGCAGGCGGGGAGGGGGGCTAGGTTGCTGACTCGGAGCTTTGCCGCGGTGAGCTTTGAGCTAGCGACTCTCTGAGCTCTCTGGCTGTGTGTGTCTGTAGGCTGTTGTGGTGCAGACCGTAGCCTAGCCACGTTAGCCTCCCTCCACCACTTCCACAGCTCAGTCAGCCAGCAGCTCCGGTGTGCTTCAGCTGCAGTTAGGCTCTACAGTCTGTAAGTGTCTCTTGTCTGTAGCTGAGGATTTCCTGCCCCTGCAAGGATTCTCTCTCTCTCTCTCTGGCCAAAGCAGAGAGAGGGACAGAGAGAAAGAGGAGAGGAAGAGGAAGACAGGAGGAGGAAGAGCGACAGCGGGCCGGCAGTGACCTTCGTGGTGTGGTGGCAAAGCAGAGGTAGAGGAACGGGCATTGGATCCATCAGGTGTGTGTCAGCACTTAAAGAGATGAGTAAGAGAGAGAGTGTGAGAGTCTGCTCTAGGCTTGAATTTGTATTCAGAGGCTGTGCATGGTACAGTAGGAGAGATGCTTTATATATGGAGTACAGAAATATGTCAAAGGGAGACATCTTTACACTTAAATACACTGCAACATCTCATTTCATCCTGTAATTCAATGCTTAGAGTTCAAGTTTGGAAAGAAGCACAGAGCTGAGGGAGAAGAGTTGCAAGAAAAGAAGATAAGCATTAAGAGAGATATTCTTCTATGACATGTTGTAGATGGATACATCCTTGCAGAAGCCAGATATAGAGATGCTGATACGACGAGAGGAAAATATAAATGGAGAGTACCGGAGATGGATGGAGCAGGAGAGAGAGGGAGATGTATGTTGTGCCATCTAGAGTTCAGCGAGGATGACAGACGTGTTTGTGTGTGTGTTTTCTTACTGGCTTGGACTTGGCTAGTGAGAAAAACGTCTGTATCGGAGTATCAATCACTGTGGGCTGGGCGCTGCCTCAAGGCTGCAGGCTAGAGAAGCATGCTCTCACAGCTCTCTGGGAGCATCTGTGTGTGTGTGTTGTTGAAGATGTAATTTGTCCTGATGTGGGATTATATGATGGTATTAGTAAATTATGCTTTTTATGGCACTGATGGGCTGGCATCCTCATTATAAAATGAACATTTGTGTTAGAGGGAGCAAGTGCAGCATGTAGTTGTGTGATGTACTGTACATGTACACCTGTATGTATTACAGGACCTAATACCTGAAGCCCTGCTTCACTACAGCACTTGCCGCCAGTTGCAGAATTTTTTGGAGGTTGAATTAAATCAACAGGAGGATGTAGTGAGTAGGGTTACTGTCTCTCAGCCTGAAGGCCGGGGTTCAGTCTTACATGACTGATATAATTCACCCTGCTGAAGTGGCCTTGAGCCACACAGTGAATCTTACTATCTACAGGTGGTGCTCCTCTGTGCTCCTGCTGTCATTTTTTTTTTGTCATCTTTGTGCCAATAGATTTGTGTGCTTTGCTCAAGGGCACTTCAGCAGGATGAACACTGTCCAGTAGATGTCAGGTAATCTCAAGGCCACTTACAGTTTTGCTAATTTTCTAGAGGTTAGTCATTTTAGACATTCACTGATCAGTCTGTAATCTTAAATGCTGGAATGTGTATACCACTGACAGCTAGGTAGAGAGCAGGGGGATGTGGGAGGATGAATGGACAGGAAAATGGGAGAAGCAATTAAAATGTCTAAAGACAAAACCTGCAAGTCATTACATTGGCGCTGAGCCAATCGAGTGCCTCAGTGAATGTTTGTGTGTCTACATGTTAATGCGCATTTGTTTGTACGACAGCCAGAGCCGAAGAGAGAGGCATAGAGGGAAACATACTTTGTGTGTGTATATGTGTGTGAGCGAAGTCAGGGTTTGATCTGCGTGCCTTGAGGATAGTCTATCTTCCTGTATCTGTCTGTCTCTGTCTTTTGGTTTCCTTTTTCCCATCACATCACATCAAGTCTTTCTGAGGTATCAACTAGACATTGACCTACTGAGAATTAAACTTGACTCAGGCTAATCCATTCTGGACCCTGCGTGACTCAGCAGCAGACACACACACACATAAAGGCACACATATACACACACTTGCTGGCTATTGGTAGTCTTGAGGTTGTTAAAATTCTGGTCTAGCTTCTGTATTACTACAGTGCAGAATATTGACTGTGAATATTGGCACTGATATAGAATGAATATGAGCTGTAATATTACTTGGTTTCAAAATAACAAAGGTCTACTGTATCATACTGGCAGTTGTAATATCACACTGTTTGCTGTACTGCATTTTCTGTGTACAAGTGTGTCTGAATGTGTATACAGGTGCTGTGCAGTGCTCATAACTTTCTACCCTCCATACAGCAGAACATCATCTGTTAAACCAAGAGGGGAAAAATCCAATTACATTCTCCTTACACTGTCTGCCAACAATGAGACAGGCTTTTCATATCTTTGATTTTACAAATCTATTTCAATCATCAAATGGGCCAAATGTACCTAAAATGCTATGCCTTTACTGTATTCATTTGGCATGCAGCATGCCTGTGGGTTTGACAAAGTTATGTGTGCATAAATGTGTGTGTGGGTGTGTGTGTGTTTCCAGCTAAGGATAAGTGTGTTATCCAGGTGGAGGTAAAAGCTTTCCCTTGATAGATCCTGCCAGAGAATTCCATTATCTTTGTAGGTGTTTGCTACGTAGCCTCTATGGATGGAGTTGGGTTTGAAGCACTGTATGACTGTGTGTGTGAATGAGCAATATAAATGCACATATTTCCTTTACGTGGTGCATATATGTATGTATGTATAAGTGCAGGTTATATAAATGCACATATTTATTGTATATCCACTGTATGTACCTTGTCCTTTTGTGTCCTTTATGCATTAAGAACCCCTGGACATGGTTAATGATGGACGAAGGGAATGAAAGGAGGAGAGCGTCCCTTCCTCTCATCCCTCTCTCTGGTGCGGCTTGGTGCTATCATGGCTGTAATGAAGGCTCATTTATCTCCATCTCAGCACAATCACATCATTCACAATGGGATTGCAGTAGCTCCGAATGAGGATGAGTGTGTGTATTGTTTAGGGGACAGTCATGTGTGTATGTGTGTGCGTGTATGAGAATGGATGTTTAAATGCAATCAGTGATGCAGAAACTGACCTGTTGATGTACCTGTTGAGCTGAGTAGAATGAGTGAGAATGGGTCACATTTGATACAAAAGGGCCATGTTTTGTTGTGTTTGGTCAGCACTGTGAGGGCAAACTGTCGGCACAGAATTGGATCAATGAACATAGATTACATTCAGAGGTCAGGTTAAGTAAGCATCCATTTGAGCTGTGGAGCCACCTCCTCACCCTGGAGCTGAGAGAGAATGAAGGGAAGAGGAGAGGGCAGATGGGAGACAGACACACAGAGAAACAGAGGGACGTGTGTAGAGAAATAAAGGCTGAGTAATGTCATCATAGACCCCATGTCCTCCAGGTCTGATTAAGAGCCTCTCTGAGCACTCCCAGACGCTGCGCTGTGATAGGCCAAGGTCACGGCAAATCACGGCACAGCGCTGCAGATTGATGCTTAACTCCATCAGGAAACGGCAGAATCTAATTTGGCCAATGGGCTTCCTCTCCACTTCAGATGAAGGGGGACGATTCCCCTCACCCTGGGGCCCTCCGAGGAAGTGTGTGTGTGTGTGTGTATGTGTGTAAATGTCTGCTGGCTTGCAGCCTGGTCGGATGAGTGTATGTGCGGGTGTCTGGATTCATTCTGCATGTGTTCTCACAGTGTGTAAATGTGAGTGTAGATCTGTGTGGGTGTGTTTCCATCTAAATGTACTTTTGTCTGTGTGTGTATGCCTCTCTCTCTCTCTCTTATCCAGTTTGTGTGGCAACACCACACTTGTCAGCATGTGGTTAAGGAATGCGTTGTAAATGATTGGCAGGCTATGATATTAGTTTGGGAATAATAAGAGTGTAATAACTCGGTGCCGTTTGCCTCCTGAGAGTGACTCCCAGGTAATCACATTTACTCAACACAATCACTGTCTCGCACGCCAGTGCCCAGGACAGGACCACGCTCTTTTTCATTTCCTCTTATGAATGTCAAGAGCTTTGGTATGTGTGAAATGTTGTTTGCATGTGTATGTGTTGATGCTGTCTCGCAGCTTGGTTATGAGTGCAGACTGCTTGTGTTTGTATTTTGCAGTCTCCGTAAATGTCTATAGGTAAGTAGCGGTTTGCAGATGATGTGTTAGAAAAAGGCTGAAAGTATTGCTGTATGTATTGCACTGTATTCATATTCATATCATTAGTTTGTGTCATCCACCATTTATTTTCCTTTTTTAATGTAAACACAAATGATGATATTTAATGTAATGTTTTGTAATAATTATGTATTCTCAATGTGTGCATGTTTGTGTGCATGTGTACTTGTGTTTTAGCCAATATTCCCTTTGAGAAAAGCCTATGGTACTGTTAAGGTAAAACCCAAACTTAACAGGTTTAACAGTAAAGTTTGGCCTCCCTCCTAGAGAAGTTAAGAAATAATGTGGGTGCAGTAACAAAGTGCACAGTCACTGTTTTTTCCAGACTGATCCAAAGGGCTGTTGTAAGTGAAATGCAATGCAGCAGAAACTCAAGCATCAATTATGGTGATGGAGTATGGCACCGTTGGTTGTGTCGATGAAGACGTATCTTCTTTGAGGAAAGGCAATATGTACACTTTAAGTACACCCTTTTGTTCGAACAGCAGATGTTTTGCTCTTTTTCGAGCTGGATTTGATCAATTATGTGCTGACTATAAACTAAGGCAGAGAGGCATAACCACTGTCATGACTTCATGGAGATCCAGATCCATGAATGAGCATCGCTAGGCGCTGCTACAATGTCGGATGTGGTCCAAGGAAGTCTGATGAAGCAAAATCTTTTTTTAGTGGCATGTGATCATGTTATCTAAATGATGAACACTGTGCTCATCATGTTCTCATATACATTGTATCAAGACAATCTGATTAGAGTAGTTGTGGATGTTGTACATGCCACAAACAAATGGTGAAGGTTGATAATCTTAGTAATACCGTTTACCAGCTAAACAAGTGATGCACTGACGCAAACGATGCACAGGTTTAAACATTTTACTCTAATAATGCTTTGTCAGTTAATGTGAACCTTATTTTTTTCATTTAAAGATATAATCTTGAAAATTTGCATTTAAATAAATGTCTGTTAAGTCATTATCTATCGCTGAATGATGCAACACAATGGTGATTGAGCCTATGACCCACTGATGAAAGCCCTTGCATTTGCAGTATTACGACCCGGGTGTCGGGAGGGACTTTCCTGGAAAAATCACAAGCAGTGCACATTTCGGCTTTTAACAAGGCTTCTAAAGCAAAAGACTCGCTCTTCAACTCACCTGTGTGTGAAGCGGCGTACTGTTGTTTCTGGTGTCCGCTGGCCTTGTGAGTAAATGGTTATTATAGCCGAACAAACAAAGAAAAGGTCAGTAACTGCAGATGAGGAAAGTGAAAGTGAAACTTAAGTAAGGTCCAAAAACACACCTGCAATTACTGATTATTGCCATAGGTGCCGTGAAAGACAACAAAATGAATATCTTTGAGATTATGACTTTAACCATTTAGTTTATGAAATAAGAACCCAGAACCCAAGGTGCCATGTTTACGTTGCTTCTTTTGTCAGAACAACAGTCAAAGAAAGAAAAATATTCAATTTAAAATGATCTAAAAGAAAAGCACCAAATCCTCTAATTTGAGAAGCTGGAACCAGTAAATCTTTTCTTTGACTCACTAATCAATCAACTACTTTTTTGTGCACTACTTGCAAGACTATAGGTAAAGCATGGGTTATGTTTAGAATACATCGGTCAGTGCTGATGCAAGAAGATAAGGGATTAATGTAAAGTACAATTCAAAGTCCATACAAATAATCACTACAACTACAAGGCAAAGAGAGCAAGAGGAGCTTGTAAAGTGAAAGGTGTTCTATCAGGAGGATATGGGTGATATATAAATGGGTGAGTCCTCAGTAGTGCAGCAGTAGAAAAGGAGGGAGGCAGCAGGTTAAGAGAGAAAGCAGTGAAGGGAGTGGACCAGGGTTAAAAATATAGCTGAGCTGGTGGATCGATAATATACTCTCTGATCCATAACATATTAATCGGAGGGAATACATTATTACTGTTAAGAGATGTCAGGTGGACAGGGCAGAGACACACACACACCTCTGAGTGCTGGGGAATTTTCAGCTGAGCGAAGGTGAGGGACACAACACTGCATCTGGGCACAATGCCAAAGAATAACCCCCTCTCCTCTCCTCTCCTCATTCTTAACCTTGGGACACTCTGTGGAGCTCCATCTCCTCTCTTGTCCTCCTCCTCCTCCTCCCCCAGACGGTACCCCCTCTGTCCATTTCATTTCCTGTCTTAATATCCTGATTGAAGTGGTCACCTTTCTCTGTTGTGGTTAATGAGCAGCAGGTGTCTGAGTGCAGCTCACTCGACCATGGCTGGGACCCAGGAACCAACTCACAGTAGAACAGCTTCTTTATCAGCCTGGAAAAGAGGAAGAGCCTGCAGTCCACCCTCCTAAAGCATTTTAACGGTTTTTCATTATTGCTAATAGTGAAAAGTGGAAATAAAAGAGAGCGAGACAGAGGGCAACATTAGATGTGGCATTAGAAAAGTGTGATACTAGGGTGTTTTTTTACAATGTTATTGCATTGTCTTAATTGTGTTTTCAGTGGTTGAACTCTGTAAGACCCTGTTTCAGTGAATATTATCACATTTCTTGGTTTATAATTGTAGAGTCACAAAAAACATTTTGGTGTAGGCCCTTGCCAGTACACAAACATGCTAAATATAAAACCAGTATAAAGTAATGTACCAAAGTCCTGTTTGAATCCACAGAATTATAGTCTGTGAGTTGTCCATTACAATGCAATGCCACGTAGCGCAGCAGTTTATGTGCTTTGAATACACAACTACACCCACTAGATGTGAAGACAGAGGCAGAAAAACCAAACTGGTATGTCGTGAATATAACGATGCGTCTCCATAGTCCTTTCTTTCACTCACGCTCAGTCAGCTCTCTGCATTAATGCTGAAACCATGATATTAACACTGTTGATGTGTCAAACCATTGTTCTCTTACATCGATTTCAGTTAAAAAGCTTGCCATGATTTGATAACCACACATTGTATATAAGCAAAGTTATGCTGTGTCTCATGTGACAGTTGAGCCTAGACTGCAGATGTACACAGTCTTCTCACAGCCATGGATCTGAGTTTTGATTATCCATGCTCACTTCACTGCACATACACTTGCTTATCCGGGTGTCTTTGCTACAGTGATTATATGCCAAAATATTTGGACACCAAAAATATTAAACTACCTGCCAGATTGATAAATGGGGCTCGAATTTTAATTGTCCTGATGCTACGCTCATCTTCACAATCAGCATCATAGTCATGATCACTACACTTGCATTACTCATGAACTTAACCAGTCAACAGTCATTAACACTACACAACACACAGAACACACAAACAAATGTTTTGTCTCAAATGACTTGCCCCACTCAAGATTTGTCTTCTTCTTAACTCTCACTTTCTCAATATCCTTCATTGTCCTCTCCCTCCTGCTGCTGGTCACGTTTGCTAATATGTGCCCTGAATTAGCATCACTGCTAATGTTTCTAGTATTTGGAGTGCTGCAGTGGAAGACAAGGGTGTAAGATGATAGTGGACAAACTGCAGGTGTACTGCATGACTTTGATACACTATAGAGCTATGGCCGTAATGATAGAGGAACATCTGTGGATCTGAAGACAGAGAAATAGATGTGATTTCTATTTTTATTCTACTTGTGAGAACTGTAAAGATCCTACAGTGCAGAACAAACATTACTTTATTGTGAGAAGAATAGTATCCAGTAGTCATGCTAGAAATACACTATTCATGCTGGTTATGGTGTTATCACAGTGAGACAGCTTACTGTTTTTTTTAATGCATCAGTATGTTCAGTATGTCTTGTTATAAATGTATGTTTCTTTATCTATAGTGCATACATTTTTGCACACCCTTGATTTATTTATTTGGTATCATTTATACTTCATAGTGCCTGTGAGTATACTGTGAAACCCAGGCACATTTAGAATATACTATTTTGTATCTGTGTGTCTGTCTGTCTGTGGGCCTCAATGTGTTGCTGGTGTTTGTGTGTGTGTGTGTGTGTGTGTGTGTGTGTGTGTGCTGTAGGAAAAGGGGTGAAGAGGGTAGCAAACTAGTTATCAGTGTCCTCACCCTCAAAACCCGATGATGTACCCTTGAGAAAGTCATTTAACCTCAGCCATGCTCCAGTGAACAGAAGAGGACTGACTGTACATACAGAGCGCATCAACATTTGTCTGTGTAGAGCAGAACATTAGACATACGGCATAAAAGCACAGTAGTATATAATGAATCAGGATATTACTGACAAGTAAGAAGGTGTGTTTAGGTAGTGTACTTCAGTAGGGAACAAATAGTTATGTGAATGAATCATGAAAGTATGTGGCTCTCCAGGATCTAACACCTCTGATTTGATTGGCTGACTGGTGCAGTGTTATTTTTGGTGTCAATAGGAAGCTGGGTAAGTGCTAATGGATAGCGGCCATTTCTGAGACACAAAAATACTAAAGAAACGCATATATAGTGGGTCAGTGAAGCTTCCAACCTACGATGTTACAGTCCTGGTGGAATTTATAAGCTTGGACACTCCATCTTTATGTTTACAGCTAAAAATAGCACAGGTTTATCACCATCGCATGGTCCCCTGGGTGTTTGTTTGTAGAAAGTGAGCAAGGGTTAGAGAAATGGGCACTGCATTCTGTGTCCAGCTCCAACTTTATGTATTTATCTCTAAGCCACAGCTGAGCTTAAACTGGGACGAAGAAAAAAAATGGTGGACAGTTGGACAGAGAGGTGGGTGAGAGGGAGCGCACACACAGGACTGATGCCAAGAGCCTGGCTCAGGGTTTGTAACTCTGACGAGCACAGATACAGTCCAGGTCCATATGCAGTGGCGCATCGTACACACTGGGAGAACAGTGTGTGTGTGTGTGTGTGTGGTTTAGTGCTTTTCACTGCTCTCTTTCACACATAGTTTCACTGCTGATGTCAGAAAAGCGTATTGATGCAGTTTCCCTCTCTTTTTTGTGAGTCCCCCCCCCCCNNNNCTCCCTCTCCCCTCTCTCTCTGCGGTGTGAGTGAGGTGAGACCAGATGAGTTGCTATGTCAGAGGGAATGCAGCAGTGAGGGAGGTGAAACTTTATTTCTCAGTGAAAGGTGTATTTTTCTCTTGTCAACAGGCATGGCTGCATCAGCCTCTCCTTGACCCCTTCCCAATCCCCAATCTCCATCTTTTCCCTTACATTTCTACAGCTCCTTTCTATCTTTGCCTCCCCCTTTTTCTCCCTCTCTGCTTCCTATCTGGAGCGGTACAGAGGACAGATTGAGGGTATTATTTTTCTTCGACTGAGTTTTTCTGCCATGCGGTGATACTGAAGGTCCCATTCTGCTCCTGTGTCCAAGATAAATCAAAAACATTTTTCTACAGCTGCAATCAATGCCCTAGCCCTTTTTCAACAGCTCTGCCTTTTTCCTCTCTCTCTTACACATAGGCACACATGCACACACTTTTTCACACACACACACTTTCTCTTCTCTGTTTCTTCCTAAGGCGATGGTTCTCTCTTGAACGCTTGAACGCTCCCTCCAGCAGTCCACTCCTCTGGGAGGGATTTGCATCTCATTTGCATCTCATTACAGATTTAATAGAGCAAACTGTGCTCCATCCTGAGTGAAAATGACAAGGGGGGGAAGAGGAAAGGTGAAGATAGCTGGGGAGAATCAGTCTACTGGTGACTGTGTGTGCCTCCAAGCAGCTGTTACTGTATATCCCCAGTCTCACACCCAGCTATGCAGCTCTGCAATTAACCATATTCTTGAAAAATATAAATGATAATGTCATCCCTTTTTAGAGAGTGGAAGTGAAACTGGAACAGAATTCTGTTTTGGAAGTGAGAATTCAAATCAAATGTCCAGACCTACAACATAGCTTTGCTCAACAGTATGTGATTCACTCCGGTTCACTCTATTTGTCCAGACAGGGATCCTAAAACAATTAGGATTATTAGTTATTTAATATATCTGTTTTTAGCGGTCTTGCTGCACCATTTTGCAAGCCCAAGGTGGGTTACAAGATGGGGTACTGCACGAAATTACCTAGTTTGTCCGACATGTCCAACCACAACCACTGTGCACACTTTTGGACAGGCATTCACAGTGTTGCACTTGGTTGTACACACAAAAAGTGAAAAATATATGAGTGTGAAGAATGAAAAAAGGCCAGTCTCTGTTTGAAGTGGCTGTGCTTGTCTGTTTCGGAAAGTTACAGAATCACCAGGTTGACAGACTGAGACCAGTCAAGTGGTGAGCTATGAGAATGGACAAGGAGGGTCAAACAGCGCAGACATTTTTTAGACAGCAGAGATAACAGTGAGAAAATTGGAAATAAGACATACGAAGAGAGCGTGGGGGCTATCATGGATAAGGAAGAAACTGGAGAAACACAGAAGCATGAACCGAAGGACAACTTTTGAAATCACAGAGTCCTTTACTGTCATTAAAATGCAGCAGATGGACAGTTTAAGACTGTAATAGTCATTCTTAGTATTTTGTTCCTCTTCTCACATTGCACAAACACCCAAACAAGAACACACTTTCACATACAGTTAATAGGGCAGAAAATATGATTTGTTTATGTAAATTCATATCAGTCAGTGTGTGACAATCCTGAGATAAAACCTGGCGTATCACACAGCCCTTTTTTAATTACCTTATTGTGCTGTCTCCCCTCAGCAGAAAACTCCTGGAAGGAAGAGGCTTTTTCAATTAGGACTTCTCCCCCCATCTGAGCTCCACTCTCTGCCACACGCTTTGTTATTGTGTGTGTGTGTGTGTGTGTGAATTATTTGGTAACCTTTCTAATTTCACACTTGTTAAGTTTCCATGTAAAAGGCAACATTTTAGAAAGAAGCCCTCAGGATGGGTGAATGTCATTAGTGATTGTGTGCGAGTGTGTGTGTGTCCCTGTGTGTGTGTGTTTGTGTGTATGTCAGCGGGTTGATAGTACATAGATTAGTAAAAATGAAATCAGGGGCAGGTTCGTGTCTCTCAAGGGCCTTTTTATACACAGACTTGGACACACACATGCATACACACAAACAGAATGCATCACCATACTGTTGCTTACATTCCTGCGACCAAATGAGGTGATCAGCCATTTGCTGTTGTTCGTGATCTGAGGCCTCCCCAGGCAGACTGTGCTGTGTGTGTTTCTGTGTTGACGGTTATGCTTTCTTTCTGTTTGTTTCTCTCTCTCTCTCACTCTTTCCATCTCTCTCTCTGTCTCTCTCTTCCTCTCTCGTTCTAATTTATGTGTTGTTGTTGGAGCTGGTGCTGATAGGCCCAGAGATGGCATTTAGCTAAAGAGCAGAGAGGCTGTTAGCTTCTCCATTCATCTAATCAATCTCACTAATGAAACCACTGTCCTCTCCACAGCCTCTTTCTTCCCTCTCCTCTCTCATCCTTCTCTCTCTTCTCTCCTCCTGCCCTCTACCCTCTCATCATTTGCTCTCCTTGTGTACTTTCTTGTGGCACACTGCTACTGATTCTCATTTTGTTTCCTTCCCTTCATCCATCCGTCCTCCCTTCCTTCGTGCAGCTGTCCTAGATCCACCACTGGTAGATTTGTTCCCAGTGAGGCTGCTTTTTCTGGTGTTTGCTTCCTCCATTTCAGTAAAACCCATGTCTCCTCCCCTCCCCCAGCAGAATGGATGGTGGATTGACCCAGTTAGGGTGAGAATGGGTATTGTACTGGGAGTGTATATGTGCCAAGGTGTGTAAATCTGCGTATGTACGCAAGTGTGTGTGTGTGTGTGTGTGTGTGTGTGTGTGTGTTTTCACATGTGCGCATGGGGCTACATATACATTCATGTGGAGTTTCAAGTGTGTTGATCCTGTGCTGATGTTTTAAAAGAGTTATTTTGTTTAATGGTTCATCAGTTTTTAATTGGATATTGAGGCAGTGTAGTAGGCACAATGTCAGTTTCAGACAGATTAGTTTTTACTTCTGTACTGTAAATATGCATTTAATATAGTAGCCAATGAGGTATATACTGTAGGTTATGTATGAGTATAAAGGATGAGGTGAAGGCAAAAATACCAAAACGTGATATGGTAAAGTCAATCGACAATTAGTCGATGATAATCAACTAACCGTTTAAATCATTTTTTGAGGAAAATTGCCATATTTGCTGGTTCCAGACTTTCAGATATGACGATTTCCTGCTTCTCATGGTCTTATATGATTTTTTATGAGCTTTAGAACTGTTGTTTGTACAAAAAAGGACATTTTGAAGATGTCATTGGGCATATTTTCACTATTTTAGGCTGAACGATTAAACGATTAATTTATTTGTAAAGGGTAGATTAAATGATAATGAAAGAAATTCTCAATTGCAGACCTGCACGCTTGTAATAAGGTGCAGCCACTAACATTTCAACAAATAACATGTCTTTATCAAAAGACATTAGACATTAAAAGAGGGGTAAGAAAAAACTTTGTGTGCTCCAGTCCTTATCATTCCACATGTTAACACACCACAATTCAAATCGTAGTGCCTTTTCCTCTGCCAAACCCTTTATTTTCTCTATCAGGACACTTCAGAGTATATTATCTAGATTATAACAAGTTAGCTTTAAAAGAGAAGCTGGGTCAAAAGCATTGTCATTTTTAAAAGTTTGGTGGTGTCTTTGACCCATGGTTAGTCCCATTTCACCACTGAGAGTTAATGGTAATGTAGTATACAGCAGAAGTACTGTTGCTATGGTTACCTCCAGTTTAATATTGCACAATAATTTAGTATTGGAGTTAAAAGGTCAACAGGAACTTTCAGATTTAACTGACACCAAATTTGTAGCCATTTGGCTGTAACTGAACTTCTTACAACTTCTTACTTTATACTCCACTTTTCCGTTCATTGCCAGTTTGGATATCTAAAAAGTATTCACAACACATCCAAGGTAGTGTGTGCAGAGATGTGAAGTAAAATAAACAGGAAAAAAGCAAGTAAAATTGCTTAAAGTGATGAAATGTCTCTTTAATACTGTAACTCTATCTAGAGAGAGAGATAGAGAGAGGGAAAGAGAGAAAGCGAGAGAGTTAGGGAGAGAGAGTTTGCCCTCGGGGTCCCTCTGTATCTTTCTCTGCACCACTTCATTCTGAAATCTGTTTTGTGTGTCTGTGTATGTGTATGACGACATGTGTATACATATTGCTGTGTGTGTGTGAGTGTGTTTGTGTGTAGCCTTGGGGTGTTGACGTGTGCTGGACAGAGACCCTACAGAGAGCCTTTGTGGAGAAGTCTTCCCTGCAGCAAGGTCGCTCCTTCCCTCCCTTTCTCTCTCTATATCCCTTGCTCCTCTCCTCCCTCCATCAGTGTATCTCTGTCCATATCTGTGCATCATAGTTTTCATGGTTCTCTCTCTCTCTCGCTCTCTCTCTCGCTCTCACACACTTACACTTACACATTTATACCCAGACAAAAAGCACGTGCTACATGAATTCATTTTTTGAAGGCAGGTCTCTGGTGAGGCCAGTGGCTGTAACTTCAGAATATAAAGTGGAGTGTATATGCTTGAACGTGTTCAACTGTGACTTTGTGTGGGTCTGCTGGGTAACAGCACTGATTATAATATATAGATACACTGACTTTTGTTAGAGGACAAAACATGTCCCTTATAGTGCATCACATAGACACATACACACACATATACACACACACAAGCACACATGCTTATACATTTAAAAGCTGAAAAATCATTCACCAGGTTGTATATGTCGTCCCCGTGCTACATACTGTGTACAGGAGCATATAAACACACAACATTATTCATTTTCAATAGCAAATACACAGGGGGACATTTTGTCCTTGTAATGCTTTGATGTACACCCAAGTGTGGCACTTTTAGTTGGCTGTGGGTGTGTGTGTGTGTGTGTAAACTGCAGGACAGTGATACCGTAATTCCCCTGCACTCCCACTGTGAACAGAGGAGCTGCATTGCCACGATTTTACCTTTGAGTCTTTAATACACACACATAGTATGCTCTCTTACTCATGCACTCACTCACAAACTCACACACACACACACACACACACACACACACACACACACACACACACTTTCTCTCTCCTCAGTTGGATGCACATCAATCATAGCTCCAGACTCACCTGTCATTGTCTTTGTTGTTGCTTATACAAACATCCTTTTCCTGGTCCACCGAGTAAGGACCCCAATCAAGATTTACATTCACAGCATAGCACCTTTTTGCTCCCATACACACTCACTCCCACTGGGGAGGAGAAAAAAGACAACAGCACCTTTTCGGCAAAAAGCACAGAGGACAGTGCTGTTTCACTCTTGAAATTACAGTAGAAAAAATAAGTGATCAAATAGAGAAATAGTTATGGGTTCTTTGTGGAGAAGTTAAAGTTGATTTTGTGACTGTGACAAAAGAAGAAAAGAATGGATGGAAAGATGAAGAGAGCAAGAATGTGAAATTGGGACGATCAAGTCAGAAGGAGGGACAGGTGATGTGTGTGTGTGTGTGTGTGTGTGTCTGTGTGTGATGAGCCTGCATAAACATGCACAGTGCTGAATGCTGATCAGGGACAATAAAACCTCCATTAAAGATTTATCCTGGAGAGACAGAATAAGGGAGGGCCAGATGATAGAGAGAGGAAGACAGGAGGTGGAGGGAGGTAGAAAGGAATGGGAGGGGGAAGAGAGAGCACTCAGGTTTGTGTCACAGAGTGGATTATACCAAAGACACCTCTTTCCACCCATTGCTGCGAGACACACACACACACACACACACACACACGGGTGCTCAGACTGTGCATTTTAATAGCCCTGTCACCTCCAGCTATAATACCAGACAATGGCTGTTTGAGCAGACACTCGTCTTCAGAAGTGTCTTTCGTGCTTCCTGACAGGCTCAAGCGAGAGCTAACTGGCTAGCTCACCACAATTATAGATCCCATCTGTGTAGTCACAGAGCTACGGCAAACCTTAGCACAACAAGCCCGAGGCCTACTCTGTCAAAATGTCACCTGGACCGGGCTGTGCTCCAGGCGAGACACCATGGGGAAAATGTAATCTAATTCACCTCCCCCCTCCTCCAATGAAGTGTGCTGTCAGCTTTATCTCAGAGCTCCAAACCCACACCCCCTCCTCTACAAGCCCCTGCTTTCATCCTGTTTGAGATGATTGAGATTCAGAGTTGATGCTGATGACATTTGAGCAGGTACTTTACTGTTCTCCACGCCAGCGACTGACTGACTGACTTACAGACTGGGTGAGATGCTAAATGTATGCAGAGAGAGAGAGAGGAGGAGGTGGTGGTTGATGGCAAGAAGATGGAGTCGGAAATGGAAAATGAGACTCAGTGGAGAAGAGGGAAGGAAAGGAGGAGACAAAAAGAAAGATTTTGGGGGGGTGGCTGGCTGGAAGAAAATCACAACCAGTGTAGCAGATATGGGGAAAAAGGGAGTCAAGAATGGATGGAGATGGAAAGTAATCAGGGGAGAAGAGGTGCGGAGGGGACGAAAAGCACTAGGGAGAGATGGTGGGGAGGAGGAAGTGGGCGATACGAGAGGGAAAAAAGGGCACACAAAGGGCAGCCGGGACAGTAGAGGGCAGGGTGTCTCAGGAGTGGGACATTTACTCTAAAATCAACCAGCTCTGCAACGGGATCAATCGAAAGGTCCCTATTTTGGCTGCCAGGATTAATGTGTTCATGTGTGTGTGTGTGTGTGTGTGTGTGTGTGTGTGTGAGAGAGAGAGAGAGTGTGCATGGGAATGTGATTATCAGTGTGTTTGAGAACACTGTGACAAGGATAATTATGTTTGATTACTAAAGACCCCAGTGAGGGTTTGCATTATCAGCCACTGTGCTCCTTTGGTATTTTCCTAAGCCTTGATGGTGAGCTGCCATCGCTCTGTGTGTTTTTCTGATAGCCCTGTCTTATTCCTTTTCTATTGGACTTGTTAAACAGGAAGTTCTGCATAGTAAATAGAAAGTCTGAATTGCTGTCTGTGATTGATAGAGGACATTTTTACACCACAAAGCTTCCCTGCTCCACAGGAGTGCAGCTCAGTTAAGACTAGTTCAGTCAATAATTAATAATAATTAACTTAATTTATAGTGGACTTCTACAGTGTTTACAAATTGCTTTGTCAGGCACAGTGAAAGCACACTAATCAGCTAAAGGCATAGAGGAAAAATAATAAAGAAGAATTAAAGGGAGACAACACATCCCGCTTCTGCTGCTCAATAAATACAAGTTTTGAGAAGTGATTTAAAAGATGGTAGGGACTCTACTATCTGTATCTTATTGGACAGGGTTCCCAAAACTGGCAAATGTGTGCTCACCTTTAGACATCAGAGTGTGGAAAAGCTCTAGAAGCCCTGCCAGAAGTTCTTCAGTAATCTTAAAATCAAATCTGAACTTAACATCGAGCAAATAGAGAGGAGCTGAGACTGGACTGGTATGAAGTTGTCTGTCAGCACCAATAAGGAGCCGAACTGCTGCAGTCTGCAGCATTTGGAGGTGAGACAGTCATGAAAAAATGAAAGTGCAAATTAATTTCTCCAGGCCACTAAAAGAAATAAATGGTTTGATTTTGGGTTTTTGGTACGTACAACTTAAAACTAAGACAACAGTGGGAAAAACTAGCAAATTGTCTTGGTTTGAGGTAAACACGGATATGAAATAGTAATACCTCAGTGTTGTGATTCTGCTTCTCTGTTTCTTACTTTCTGATCTCTCTCTCTCTCTTGCTGTCTGCCTCTTCCTCTCTTGTTTAGTCTTTATGTGGGTAAGTTTTTTTCTCCTTGAGCATTTGAATCCATGTTTGGAAGGAGGTTTGCAGATTATTAACAGTTTGATCCCCATCTACATCTGAAGTGGAGCCAGTTCCTGTTGTCCAGCTCTACACTGAGGCTGTTGATGCCGGCCAACACCCTGTGAACAACACATACGCAAACACGCGTGCACACACACACACTGATAGTTATCCATGGTTGAGGGTCAGAGGTTTGTCTGTGAATGGACTGGATGGATTGATGTCCTTACGGTGCAATTGGGACCAGGGCAACTATTGTCTCTTGTTTGTGTGTGTAATAATTTGGACCCAGAGACCGTAGAAATCTTTCTCACTCACAAAAACACACATGCTTTCACACTCTCTCACACACACATGCAAACACACCAACAAATGTCCAGGTTTTCACGCATCAGTTACAGTTTCAACTAATTGCTCACCTTTTGCTCCACCCGTCTGCTGCTTCTGTCTGTCAATTGTTACGTCTGCCTTGCCCTTTTTCCCCACATACCTCCCTCCATCTATCCACACATACACACACACACACACACACACACACACACCCACATACTTATCATTTTAGTTTGTCTCTGCAGTCATGCAATCATCTCACATAGCCTCAACCTCTCTATCTCTCTAGCTCCAGTCTGATCATGCCCTGCATTGGGGTATTGTGCTCTAGTACATTTACACATACAGAACTGCACACATGTTCACATATGCTTGTATATTAGCACCAGAAAAAAATGTTTTAACTTACATCTTTATCATACTTTGGGTGAATGAGTACACACTTCCCTACAGTATGATTCTACAGCACTCAAGCTGTTAAAAATAAATTGCAAGAATGATGAGGCTGTTTTCTGAAATATAATATTTTATCGTAGTTTGATATATTGATATTGTTGTATTGATGTTTTCACCAAACGACTTGAATGTATGAGGCTGATATATTAGAAAATGAATCCTAAGATAGAAGACGGATATTTTAAGAATAAAAAGTTGGCTGTCTTCGTATATAAAAAAATGTAAAAATGTACTTAAAAATTGAGTCAGCCACTTGTTTTGGGTCACCAACCATATTTATGCAATTCCTGATCATTTTTGCTATACTAACCGCCCAGCTCATCATATTTACTTCTTTGGAAACAAATGAAATAATCCCCGGCATTGTTGTCTAGCTGGTACACATGAATAAATTAGGCGTCTTCCCAGTCCTCTCATAGCTTTTTAAAGCTAATCATTATTTCTTTACACTTGCACACCTGGTCCAAGTAAGCACTAAACTGTGCACTTCAAATGTTGTCCTATTCAGGTAGATCTGTATGTACTGCTCAACCAGCCATTAAGCATAAGCCGAGGTAAAGCTGGATCAGAGACTTTGAGGACAGGAGTTACTTGGGAAAGAGATCACCCCAAGGCTGGAGCTGTCCGTGGTGCTGAATTTCATAGGCTGTGTGTTGTACTTGTGTCTTGTGTTGTACTGTAGGTCACTTGCTGGTGATGAATACATATTCACAGATGTCTGCTGCTGTGTAGCCTGGTCTGTGTTGTCATATTTTATATTCTGTAGCTCCTCTGTTGTGTATCTTCACAGAGTGACTTTGATCTGCCTCCTCCCGTTGTGTCCTCCTACTGACAGACCTCAGGTCAGGCCTGCTGTTCGGTTCAGATTGGAGACAGCTTTAGTTTTTACTCTGTCATGCAGCTCAGTCCTGCTGGGCCACTTTATCAGAAGTACCTCACAGTGTCTTTTGCCTCTGGTCTGCTGTGCATGTCTACTGTAGTCCTCCAGTCTAACTGCCTGTCTTCTGGTCCATACTGTCTCCTTCACCCACACACTCTGAATATCCTTCTCACCCTGCAGTCTTTATCTCTTTCTTTGTCTTCTCCCACTCTTCTCTGTCTCTCCTTGAGTCTACTATAAGCATCTAAGATGAGGACATTAGACTGTCCCCTACCCCCTCGCTTCAACTCTCACTGACTTCCTCTCCTCTCTCTCCTTCTGTGGATTGGGTGGGGCAGATGAATATGATGCCCTGACTGCAGCATGCCAGTAGCTGTCTGCATGAACTGTGCAAGCTTATGACTTATTGTATGTGTGGGTCTTATCTTAGTTATTAGTTTATCTCCATGACTATCTGGGTTTCATAGCTCTACTGCCTCGCTCTATCACCCCTCCACATATTAATCCATCTGTTCCCTGTTCACCAGTTCTATCTGACTAAAGCTCACAGATAGTCTAAAGGCCATAGATAAGGCTGACATGCTCTTGTCTCCCTTCACACTAATTGAATTGACATCAATTGTTCTGCATCAAAATCAGACTCAAGCCCTTGTGACATTTGGTATGTTTCGTTTTTTCACCCCAATACCATTCAGCCACTGGCTCTGTATGCAGATACTACTGCACCATGATTGACAGCGATGGTAATTTGTGTTTATATGTGTGTGTGTCTATGTGACACACTGGGTACTGTTAATGCGTAGTGGGTGAGCCCTCTTGAGCAGTGAAATCGGCTTATTTCCAACAGCCTCTAAAACACCTCAGAGGTGCGTTAATGAAAGAGCAGAAAAGGAGGGATGAACACTCCTAATCCTAATTTGTGTCTGCTGCTGCAGCCCGCCACCCCCACCCACCCCCCACAGTCTTCTTTCATTTCCTCTCTGAGTTGGTCAGCTATCAAATTCACATGAGCAACGTTCATGTAGAAATACAAATTTTTACTTGCAAGTGGACTGGTGGTTTGGAAATATTAATGATTTATTCTTCACACATCTTTTCCTGTTAAATGACTAATGTAAGCTGTGATTCTGGCTGTGTGCCCTGGTATTGTGGCCGGGGTATTAAACAGTATTTGGTGACATTAGACTCTGGCATTTTTGTATAGCCTGAGGGCACATTCGGATTGATTTCTGCCCAACACCAGTTCTAAAACCGATACCATCTCTCTCTGCACTAGAATTTTACTCAGTTATAAAAGCACAGAAAAATGGCATATGCTGTCAATAAATAAATAAAGAAATAGTGGATGTGTGGGGAGAGAGAGAGAGAGAGAGAGAAAGAGAGAGGCAAAATAAAGACAAAGCTGTGGGGGTTGAGCCATAGTATTGCATTGTGAGCTTTGGGGCAGGCTTATATTTAACGGCTGCACTGGGGCTAAATGAGCTGAATTAATAGGGTCTGCTCTTGAACACTTACATGCCTGCTAAACATACATTTGTGTGCATGTGTGTGGGTGTATGCGTGTGTGTGTGTGTCGTTATTAATTGGGTCATCTTTCAACCATTTCATGCCCTCTTAACCTAGACTGGGTGGATGTGGGTTTGTAGGCTATGATTTTTAATGTCATGGACGTACAAGCATTTCACATAATTTTGGAGCAATATGCTTCCTCATCCTTTTATTATTATTAAGTATAGTTTATATTTAATTTTTATACATATATTACATCTTTAAACGTTGTTGTGTTCTGTATTAATTTGAGACGTTTCATATTTTTTGTCTCTCTCTGTGCACTCTTTACTTATCAGAATTTTTGCAGACACATGCAGAATATCAATCATGCCTCTCACATATGTGTCCCTTGGTGATAGTGTGTGTGCACCAGGCTAAATGTTGGCTTAGAATTAAAGGGTCATTCCCCAGTGTGTTCATTGAATCAGTCTGGTGCAGGATCACTACAAGGAGAATCTGGTCCTCATCCCCCATCTCCATCCTTCCTTCCCTCGTTCTTCTCTCTGCTCCAGCTCATTAACCCCCAGTATTCCCATCTACCAAGTCTTCCCTTCTCCACAAACTGGTATCAGTGTGCATCTCTCATCTGTCATCAAGAATTCTTCTTCCCTTCCCCCTGCTCTGGCCTGGATTGGTTCAGTCCAAGTCAGCCTCAGCAGGGGACTGACTCCCCACAAATAAGGCCAACCATTCTGACATGAAAGGGTACAGCCTCGGAAGAACAAAGAGCGATGTGTGTGTGTGTGTGCATGTGTGCACGTGTGTGCATGCCTATGTGTGTACATGTATGTGTAAATACGATATGGGTGTGTGCACATTTATGTGTGTCTGATGTGGTGTCTACTTGCTTGTGTCTCAGCGGGCTTGTTTCAGAGGAAGAAGTAGTGTGTATTTGATGTGCAGACATTTGTGGGAATCCACAAAGACCTTTTGCACTGCATCTTCTTTGGCCTAGCATGACCACTTCAGAAATGTTTTGTGCATGTTAGAAACAGGAACATGAAACAGAGTTTTGGCAGAAAGGAGGATCAGTGTGAGTTGCAAGAAAGACTCGCAAGAGGAACTCTGCCCCTTTTGTCTCTGTCTCTATCTGTCTCCCACTATCTGAGCCTCTGCCTATCTTTTCCTCCTTTCTCTCTGTTTCTTACTCAGATGGCGTTGCCTCTAGGGTCAGGATTGGGCAGGATGTTTTCAGACAGATTATCTAGACAGTGAGAGGACCGTGTTCAAACAGAGGGTCATCCAGACTGTCTTGTTCTATCCACAGGCAAAACACACACAGAACAACCGTGACTCACTTTGTCTCACAGTAGGACATCCTCTTGATAATAACTGAACTCAGGCCTTCATCCTGCACCTGAATGCACAGGAAACTGCAAAAATACCACTGCCAGGTTGTGGGTAGCTCATAGGAAGTTCATTCTCACAGACACATAGACACACACACATACAACACATGTTGTGCAGGATATTGTACAAGTGTTTCCTCAGCAATATATTATCTGATTAGACTAAATTAATGAGACCCAGTGGAATGGTAAAACTCTTCTTTTGCATCCTTCCTTCTACGTAGTTATCTCACCATTCATCCATCCTCCATCTCTTCCTTTCACACTCACTTCACCCTACAGCTCCCTGTACCCCTAATTTTATTCCTTTTCTCTGTGTGCTCCTCCCCCTCCTCCTTCCTCGCCAATCACTACTTCTCTGCTCTTGTTTCTTGCTGTCTAGTAGGGTAGGAAATCAGTGGTGAAAAAGGTTTTTATTGTGGATATTTGGGATCTCTTCTTCTATGACTATCTTACTTCTTTAATTAGACAACCATGTTGACACATTCAGCAACGAAAGCTGCCAAACTGATGGCTACACCCACATATGCATATAGACAACACACACACTGTATATGCATACATAGGAGAGCACACATACCCTCAAGCATTTCCGACTGACGATGCACACAGAGCAGCATTTTTTATCTGCCAGTAAGTTATATTTAATCTGTGCACATACAGTGTAATGTGTGATTAAATCCTGCTTGATATGTGTGGAAGCGAGGAGAAGCTGGTAGCTTTAACCAGCTGCCTGTCTTAATATGTGAGCTGGCATGAAAAGAGGAGACAGGAGATTCCCTCATCCCACTGTCTGCTTTTCTTATTAAACACACACTGCTTGTAGGACTCTCCTCCCGCAGACAGTGTGATGTGTGTGTGTGTGAGTAGACTTTGTGAATTTGCAAGTCTTCTGTGATACAGGGGTTGTTTATTTCATGATGCAAAATATACTTCATTATGAGTGACACCATGAACATGAGGACAGAGATGGAAAGAATTCGAATGCATTAGTGTGTGTGCATGTGTGCTCGCGTTCGTATTGCCTTGGGGCTGCTTCTTGTGATGTTTTAAGCAGAGTTTCATGTCTCCCCTCATTAAATCAAAAGGAACAGATCTTTTTGAAGAATTGCTGGTGTGAGCAAGAGCATATGCATATGTGTGCTTTTTTTTGTGGAGGTGGAGGGCTGTCATTGGCTAATTTTTAACGACGCAATCATGAAGATCACAAATCACAGGGAAAAGTGCTTGGTCATATGGGCAATGACGATGAGGGGGTATCCAAGAGCACCTGCTATTTTCATTCATATGGATGCAAGTTTCCACATGCAAAAGGGTTGGATGAAGTGGAATACAAATTCGCAGTTATGGTGATCAATCATTATCCTCTCATCTAGTCACATTACTCAACTCATACCTTTTTAAACAGCCGTGCCAGTTTCTAAAAGTAGAAAAGTAATGCTGTCCACAAGGTTCAGGGTGGACTTGCCCACTTTATATGACTATTTAGAGATTGTTGGGGACTTTTTTTTTTTTTACTTCAACAAAAAT
Organism: Oplegnathus fasciatus; assembly: GCA_003416845.1. Lineage (NCBI taxonomy): Eukaryota > Metazoa > Chordata > Actinopteri > Centrarchiformes > Oplegnathidae > Oplegnathus > Oplegnathus fasciatus. The sequence goes on from NTHP01000015.1 coordinate 2,190,355, forward strand.
TATGAGACAGTTCTACAGTATTGTATCACAATAAAATTTAAATAATTGAATGTATGTGAAGTCTTTTCACTGTGAGGTGCAAGTACGTCTGTGGATGTCACACAGAAACCAGAAGGATACAAGTTTTAACTGCCAGGTTTATGTGTACAGAGGCTCAGCAGTCTGGTGTTGAATGAAGAGTTTCACTGGCTCTACTGTATGTGTGAAAGTTGTAGCATCTTTCCTGCCTTGAATTACAGTAGTGACACTGTTATACATTTTTTTGTGTGGGGGTATGTGTTTATATATTTGTGCTCACATGTTTATCTGTAAGTGTAAAGTAAGACATTTTTTTTCTCTTTTACTCTTTTCTCTCTGTAATGAGTGTTTAAAATCATAAATTCTAGATGGTGAAAAGATGGATCGGCAGGATAGAGTCAAATGAGGGCGAGCATCACATTAGCCTGGGATTGTGTGTGAATTATGGATGTGGGGATACACAAAATGTTGAGATATCACTGTGAAAATATTAAAAAGTGTCATATACTGTAGCACAGAATCAGATAGTAATATGATTCCCAACTTGTAAGACATTTGTTAGGGTTAAAATTTCACTACATTTAACACATTACACAAGTCCATGTACAGTGAATGCCTTTTAATGATATGCATTTCATTGGTGGGACTGCTAATCTTTTCTGGCGGAGTTATGAACCTTTGCTTTGAATCCATCACATCTTGTAACACTCACTGGATGATGCTAAACAAGAAAACATCAAAGTGGTCCTATTTTTGTAAGCAAGCTTCAGCTAGCAACACCTTTCCTCTCCCTCTGTCCTCACTGCCTTCATTTTTTGTCCAGCCCAATCAAAGCGTAAGGCCGGCGGTGATTCCTCTAGAGTTTTGATTAATAGCATTACATTAAATTTGGGGAGCTGGGTAGTGAAAGTGTGAGGAGGAGAGAGAGAAGTAGATAGAGACCAGAGGATAAAAGGAAGTGAAGAGAGAGAAATGTGGAGATGGAAAGAGACACTCAAACCCTTTGTATTTCTCTGTAATAACAAGTCTCGCTGTCAGTTGTTTCTGAGGAGGATAAACTGTTGTTGACACTGCATCCTTGGGAAGACTTTCAATTCAGTTCAGTTTAGTTCAATTCAAGTCATCACCTCAGTTTAATTCAATCCAATGCAATTCAGTTGAAATTCGTTTTAGAAAGTCAGTTTAATTTAGTAGTACCATTGGAGTAAAGGTGATGTTGCACAGGGAGACCCCTAGAAAACATGATCATTGGAACTAACACTTTTATAAATGCATTTTTAACCTTTTAACTTTCTGAGTGAGTTTTGTCACTCAGAGAAATGTTTCTGTTCTGTATCTCTGCACAATATGAGCACAAGTTTGTATTCTGTCTGTATCCATAACTTTTGTTTGGTTTTCATTACCTCTCAGTCCCTGGCCAAGAACTCTTTCTCAGAAACAATCTGTGATAAACAGTTTGGATCTCATTCTGAACTGGAGCAGGTACTGATGTGCACGATACGTCTTGTAGAACTGACAATGCAACTGATTTGCTATAGGGTGTTATCATAGTTTTTAAATGGAAATGAATAAGTGGCCTTTGCTTTTATTTGTTCAAATTCTTTTTCATTTTGTCTTACACAAACCTTTTTCTCCCTCTCTCCTCAATTTAAAGTCTTCTGTGAAGGCTGTATAGATTTTAAGAAACATTTCAGCTAAAATATCCTCAACAGCTGAACTTCAAGCTTTTGTTCTACGCTCATCGAGAAAATGTAAGACGAGTATTTTTAAAGCACAGCAGTTGTTATCTAGTTATTTATTTACGTTTCCTTCTTTTTTAATCATAGCCCTCCAAAGCCTTCTCCTCAGGCAAACATTTTACAGGTGTGTGTGCATGTGTGTGTGTGGGTTACATTGTGTCCTCCACATTATAGTCGGACAAGTAAGGTGAGAACCATGTCATCACATCTGCTGTACTCTGACTCTCACTAAATCTTGTTTGTAGCCTGTGCGGGCACCTGTCTTGGCACTGTGTGTGTACTGAAACTGGTGCACATCTGTGTTCACTGATGTGCTTATGTGTGTGTGTGTGTGTGTGTGTGTGAGACAGAGTGTATACATTGAGGTGAGTTAATTTGAACGCCAGCCAACAAACATTTAATTCTCCTGATGCTCCACCTTCACAATCACTCTGTGAAAGCAGCAAACTCTGTATCATTAGCAGAATGCATTAGTCTCTCCTTGTCAGCTTGCCAGCTAAAACACCTATTAATATTCACATCCCACCCTTAATGGAATCAGAGGAGCCAAAGACAGCATCATTTTAGGAAAAATGCACTGCTGTCCAGATACTACCAGGCCACAGGGTACATAAACAGATACAGGCACACACCTACATATACATGATAAACAAGCACACACACCTACAGTTACACCCAAATAGATCTGTCTGTGTCTGTTTAGATGATGAAAGGTGTGTGGGTGAGAAATCCAAATAGAAAATAGGCTTATGTGTGGTGAAATTGAATTTTAATTGACAGTAAAGCTCAAGAGATTAATCTGATCTCTGATCTGATTTTATTTATGATTCTCATTTTGGTGGAAGATACAATATCTTACTCAATGGATATCTTGTTAAAGTCCCAAGATTCAGTTTCCCTTGTGCCAGGGCAACCAACATGGAGTTGCAGACGGGTTGAAAACGGACTGACTCCTCTATTTATTTTAGATTAGCTGTTGTATGGATGATAGTTCTTTTGTGCATAGATGAGTAGTCTGGTGCATTTTAAATTGGCACTGAAGTACTTTTCTCTCTAAGGTGGAGGGATTCAGCAGGGTGCGACACAGAGATGTAGCGTTGGTCAGGTTGTCTTTCCCCATCTGCTCTGTAAAATATGTTTTCCTGGATGCTGTGTAAATGGATTTAAGCTTTACTCACCCTCCCACTCAGCAGATCTCCCAACCATATACCTCCTTCCCTGCATGATGCTCCAATATTTCTCTCTCTGCTGGGCCTCCACCAGTCTGTCTGTGTGATGATGTGTATGAAGCATGTGTGTCTTTATGCGCTTGGTGAGTGTGTGGTTGTATGTTTTGCTTCACATGCCGTCCTGCACGACCGGTTCACATTTATATCCTGATTGCCTGGGATTTATTTAGCCCTTGGCCTGTGTGTGTAAGTGTTCATATGTGTGTGTGCAATTACTCACGTGTCCAGGCATGTGTAGGTTTCTGTGTGTGCACGTGTGCTGGTCATTCAGGTTGACCGTAGACCTGCCAACTTGTCCATGTGTGCCTCTTCAGGCTCCCCAGGCTCTTATACCTAATGTGTGTGTGTGTGTGTGTGTGTTTGTGTGTGCAGCCCTGTTACATGGGTTGTTGAGGTAGCTTGTTACATGTTTGTTGCACGTTCGCTGTGCGTGAGACCTTACTGTATGTAGTAATTTGTTGGGTGAGATATTTGCTGGATACAAATGTGTGTTCATTAATGTTGTTTACTGGAACGCTGTTGCACCAGGAGTATTGATCCGAACCAGGCTCTCTGTGTGCGTGTTTGTAGCAGTGAGACTATTGATCTATACCACTCCCAATAGTGTTTATTCCTACAGCAAGTCTGTCAAAAGCCAAGTGTAAGTAATCCCTCTTCCCCTCTTCCCCATTTCTCAGCTTTTTTCCCCTCTTATACTATTTGTCTCACTCAGATTCAAACATTCTTTTAAATGATTGTATTCAAGTTTTCTTCAGTCTTCTGCCCTTGCTTTTATTTAAATACTGTCAACATTGTTTGTCCTCTTTTGTTTTGTTCATTTATTTTCTCTGATTTGCTTTGTCACCGCTCAGACAAAACCAAAGGTATGAGAGTGTATATATTTGGTTGGATAGCTATTCGTGTTCGTATACTTTGTAACCAGCCAACCCTTCTGACTTTTGTCTGCAGAACATGAACATACTATAACATCAAATTACGCTTGCTGCACTGTGACTAAATTCCACAGATGTCTTTTTTTTTTTACCATTGAGTAGAATCCTATTCGCTGTGTGTAGTGGTTTGTGTTTGAAGCTACGGGGCTCAGTCTATCTCTCTAATTGCTTTTGACTTCCAGCTTTTCAAACACATTACCATGACAAGGCAGACTCTGAATCCAAACTGTATTACATTAATTGTTTGTCAGAGTTGCTGTGTGACAGATGAAAGCACAAAGACACATACACGCACGTACACACAATCTTTAATGCTGCCTAATAGCCACCCACATCCCAGCCAGTGCTTTGACAACACTTTAATTTGTTTCAATGTTTAATGGTTTGTATCTTTCTTACATGATGCTGAAGCTTACAATGGTTGCAAACGTTGCAGTGTTTAAACACATAATGTTGATCTGTGTTTTTGTTTTCTGTAGGCAGTGTTGAAAAGATGTCTATATTCAAGCAGAGAGCCAAATTTGCCCGTCACTCTTCATGTGAGTGTTGCATAGTGTTATATTCAGACACACTTTGGGCAACAAGTGCATTCTATAACTGAAGTGACTCAGTGACTTTCAAGTGGTTGCTATAATACAGAGTGTGTTGCGTTTTTATGTGGGTTCCAGTTACCAGTGTTGAGCAAATTACTTACATTACATTACATATTATTCATTAAAAAGGTAAATACATTACTAATTACTTCACAGCAAAAGTGTTTATTTACATTACTTTCATTACTCAGCCCAGGTGCCTTTTTAAACAACTCCAAAGCCTCCATGCCCACATGATGCATGCATCTTCTGTATTTAATACTTATAGAAATAGAAAATGAGACATTTTGGTCTAACTAGCAGCCAGCTTATATGGTTTGGATGCATTTACTGACCGTCAACAACTCCGTCCTAAGTCCTGTGCTTACAGTGAAGCTTGCAAGGTTCATACACCCTCCAACTCTGAACAAAATCAAGGCAATTCCTGAATGTAGGCTATCAGTGGCGTTGCCACCTATGAAGACATAACATATAAACTAGTCAACTTAGGAGTTACCAAGTAGTGTATTTCTTCTCTTTTGGTAGAGGCTAACTGCCTCCTCACACCTTCTGCCCCTCCGCCAAGCTCACACTCTGGGACAAGTTTCTCCACTGAAGAGACCCTCCATTAAACCCTTACACTACTTGTTGCTGAAAAAGTAATCCAAATACTGTCGTGCCTTTCTACGTAATGTGTTACTGCCAGTAATTCATAAAGAAAATAGTGATGTATGATCTAAAAATTGTCAAATCTATAGCTGTTGTTTCATTGGAGTTAATTACATCAGGACATTGTTCGACCTAAATGCTGCATCAATTGTTTCTTTAAAAGCAAGAAATTTGAAGTCACTGTTGATTTATCACAGACTGGTCGGTAGATAGCTCCTACGGTTGTTTTGGTAAACTGCTGTAAAAACATATCCTAAATCTCACATTAAGGGAGCTGACTCAATTTATCTGTTAATACACACAGTGCTCATTTCACTGTAATATGCACAATGCAGTTTAAGAGAAACTATAATTAGTGAACAAGTTCATCAGTCCCAAACACTATAGCTTGCTGTATGAATGTGGCAGTGAGGTCATTGAGAGTCCTGTGTAGCTCAGTAAGCAGAAAATGCAACTAGACCTGCAGGGGTGGAGAGTTTTTATTTTTTCGCTGGCCACCCTTAGTAAAATGTATGCACTTGTGATGAATGGTGGGATAGTCGAATGGATTCCACAGAATTGGTGGGGAGAGGAGCAGTGGGAAGGGGCAACGGTTGAGAAGAGAGGTGAGATAGTAATAATAAGATTGGATAAGAAAAGGGAGGGGAGAGATGGAGGGCAGCATGGGTGTTATAAGGGAGGAAAGAGGTTGTTCAGGGTTGAGCAGTGAAGCAGAGAAGCTGTTGCACACTAAGGCTGAATTGTGTGTGTGTGTGTGTGTGTCTGTGTTTTTCCGTGGGTGTGGGTGTGTTTGTGAGTAAGCGTCTGTCTGAGATGATGAGTTTTCAACCCTAGAACTCAAGGAGCCAAGCGTCCTCTCGCCGCCTCAAAGTCACTTTCCCTCCTTCTTCCTTCCTCTTTCTACCCATCTCCCCATCAGCCCAAAGTCACTCGCTCTCCTCCACTCCTCTTTGACACACTCTCTCTCCCTCTCGTCAGGGGGTCCAGTCAGGTTTGGCATTAAGATTCACACCACACCACAACTCCCACCCGTTGAACAGAGGAGTATGACGAGGCTAGACGTGTCTCTTCTCTTCTTTTCTCTTCTGTGGTCCTTCCTCCTTACCATGCCTCTGTACACACAGTATATCCCTCCTAAGATCACTGTAAAACCATGCTGAAATCCCCCCCTCGTATGTTTGTTTTATCACACTCAATGCCGCACTTCATGTGCCAAGAGTATGTTGAAACATTGATTTGTGTGTGTGCATGCGATCAGACACACACACACGTGTGTTGTCTTTACTTTTCTCTTTTCTGTGCCGGCCTTGGGATTGCACCTCATTTCTAAATTTATCCTCAAAGTGTGCCACCTCTCCTGTGAGCTGCTGCTGGGATTCTGTAGTGGGGTGGAGAGGGGTGTAGAGATTGGTGAGAAGAGGGGGAGAGAGGCGGAAGGGGGTGGGGCCGATAATCGGGGAGGAGGGAGGAGAAGAGCAGTGAATGAGGGAGGGGGTGTGTGGTGTATGTATGTGGGACACAGCAGCTCACATGCTTTTCTCTGCTTTCTTCCTCTTTTTCTTATCTCTTCTGCCATCATCCCATCTCTGTCCCCAGGCTGCTGGGTTTATTTGGGGGGATTAGCATTGTGAATGTGTGTGTGTGTTTGTGTGCAAATGTCTTGTGTGTAAGTAGCATTTGCACTCAAGTTACCGCTTTCATGGGCCCTATTTTGCATATTTGCATGGAAACACACATGTTGTACTGAACACAAGGGGTACAGCTGTATCATGGTGTGTGTGTGTGTGTGTGTGTGTGTGTGTGTGTGTATGTGTTGGTGGGGGGTGTAAAAAGCAGATCAAGCCATGCACAACACCGTTTCATATAGACTGGACCCTGAAGGTCCCTGTACAGCCGATCATCTTAAGTATTATACACTTAGGATTACACCTGGACAGATGTGTGTTTGTGTGCATGTGTGTTTTCAAGGCTGATAAAGATACAGCCCTATGTATCCACTTGTGGATACCCATGAATAGAAAATCAATATCCTCAGCAGGATTAATTACTGGGCACACAGCACGTGCAAGCACTAGTGTCTACATACCACTGGTGTGCACACACATGACATTTGCTCACCTTGTGCAATATTAGTAGGAGAATCTACGGGGCTGTAGTGTTATAGTCTGCCTGGTACCATTTTATGTCTTCATTGATGTTAAACAATAACTGTTATGTTGAGGGAATATGTGGCTCTGTATGTGTCAAGATGTGTGTGTGTGTGTGTGTGTGTGTGTGTGTGTTTTGTACAATAGCTGCCATGTGTGGTTAATCTCTCTCCGACAATAGCCTCCCTGAGCTGCCAGCTCTCAGGCCCACAGGCCTGGAGTGAAGCCGGGGGACTGGGGTTGGAAGTCACCCAGCCAGGACTCAAGGGACTGGGCTTGGACTGCCTCCAACTCTCCCTGTGTGGGGATGATTGAGGGGGTTGCAAGGACACTACTGCTCTGCAAGGAGGAGACGGGAGGATAGGAGGCGAGAGATAATGACAGGAGATGAGAACAGATGGAAATGAATTGGGAGGGCAGAGAATGAACAGAGTAAGGGAAAGAGGATAGGCTGACATCCAGTTATGGCTGCTAAAAGCAGTATTCCCCATGCCGTTTGTTGTGCCGCCAAAAAAAGAAATGAAAATAAAAATCCCCCATATGTTTGTTTATTTGGGAATTCTTCGTCAAAAGTCCCTGCAGTGAGCTGTTACACCAAAAGGGTACTGAATCTTCTGTTAGCGGTAGTTAATGCTGCTACTAAATCTGTCAAGACTTGTCAATTTATAGCCCAGTATCACATATTGTCTCAGTAGGTCTCAGCAACAGTTCCAACTCAGCCCAAGTTCCCAAAAACTTCCCAAAAACCTTAAAACAAAAGAAAGAAAACACTGGGGGAAGAAATTCAGGGATTCCCTGTCCATGGATCGATGTGGGTGTAAAAAGAGCCACAGAGGTTATGAGGCTATAAGGTAGATGTCTCATTTGACTTTGCAATTTTGTCATCATGTTAGATGTCGGCTGCTTATTGAAACACCTTCAGAGCATAATAGCTTGAATTTAGAATTTACTCAAATGAGGAAATTAGCATTTCTTTGACATTGAATTAGACAATTTGTCACAAATATGGAGTTGTAGTTGGTCCATCTGACTTAGAGACTTAGTTACGAGGACATGGACATCTGCTATGAATTAGGACATGCACTATTGGTTATAGTGATTTACTACAAGGTATACTGTAACTATACTCACCATGGAAGTCCAAAGGTGTGAAATTTAAATGGCAACAAAACCTAATTTGTAAATGTATTCACCCAGTTTCAAATGGGCTTAATTGCCTCAATTAAACAACCCTCTTGACACCAAGTGTAAAGATACAGATGGTGCAGTTTCAGTGGGTTTCTTTTCTCTAATTTCCCCACTGACACGGTAATCTTAGAAAGAAAGAACACATTGAAAGTTCACCATCTGTATCTTTACGCACAGCGGTGAGAGGGTGATAATTTATATATTTTTTGAAACCTCAGAGACCGTAATAAATCCCATCTAAAATGAATCACATTCCCTGCATGTTGCTTGAATATTATGGCATTGAGTCTTTGCTACATCGGAAGTTCTAATAGACATTAATTATAAAGACCTCATATCTAAAGACAGATTTAGAACATTTTTTAATGAAAATAGTGTCGTCATCATCTTATGGGGCTTGGGAATGTGATCGCTCAGTGCAAAATGAGCTATACTCATGGTTTGTTGCCATGCACTTGGATCTGGATGCAGTGTGCTTGTATTCAGCTTAAGTCATGCTAAAGCTCATTCTGTAACAGGTTAACTAACTGCAGCTTCTGTGTCTACCTGCAGAATTGACTTTTTTTATAGCTTTAGCCAGTGCAGCAACTCTAGGAGATCAGTTTAATGTAATGGTTAAACTGGATTAGATGAGAGACACGCAGATACAGGTGGTTTGATAGGAATGTCCTGAGCTGATTCACAAGATTGGTAGTGGTTTTGGTCGAGGCAAAAATAATTGATTAGTATAAGTTCACAGGGACAGAGTTGATACAGTATTTATATAAGTACAGGGAGAAAGTTTTGACATGCAGTGGCCAGATTTGACTCACCTTGTCGAACGCTGTCGATAACTTATGTTTAATTCTTGGTGTTTGTTAGTTTGGTGTAAAAATAAAATACACTGCAGGAGCTAGCGAAGTTGTAAATTATCTAACTTTTATCAGAAGAGGCTGCTGAAAGTGAATATTCTTCATGGGGATAAATTGGGAGTGAAGTCCAGTCTGACCACACTCCCAAGTTCATACAGTTGAGTGACATCACACAATCACCCAGCATAGCTCGACCCAACTTCGGCCTGACCAGAGGTCTAATCAGTAACTGAAAACACCTGTGTTGGTGTGCAGGGCCTCTCATGTAAGTCAGTGTTGTTCCTTTGGATTCTTTCAGTTTGTTTCAGTTTATTTTCATTATTCACTGTGCATTTTACAATAAAAGATCAGTAGTAAAATTTCCTCAATGCACCATCTGCTCCATAAACAAACACCAGTATTCACAGTTATGGCAGATAAGCCACTGCATTACCCATAATTAATTTTAAGTTGATGTCAACTGATGAAGTCTGATTAACAAATGCTATGAATACTGAGGACATGCCAGCCCCTGAAGCACCTTAAAGTGTGAATACTTTATAAATTAAAAATGTCAGATACATGCAATTAAAATTGGAAATGTATTTATAAGCAATGTTTATTCTGCTAAACAGCACATAGTGCTTTGTAGATCACAGACTAAAATCCCCAGACAGATAGATGAAAATAAACAACACATACTGTACCGTTTTATTGTTCTAAAGAAAAAACAGCTACAGACAGGGAATCGCATCCTTGTGTGTTTTAGTTAGTGGCTGCTGTGAGTAGAGTGCTGTGGCCTTGTAGATGATCTAAATTAGCAAAAGACAATCGCTGCAAAGACATGACTTTATTAAATGTGATCAAGACAAATGTCTCCTTTCACTTCAGCTGACTTACTGGTGATGAAACGGCAAAGTTTCTGGGTCCAGGTCCTTTGATAACACCAACCAAACAGCATGAATGAAGCATCTGAGACCCACTCTAATTATTTTGACTGAGAGCAGATCTCTCCAGCAGCGAGAGAGCCTGTGTGCATAGTTAATGTGTGTCTGTGTGTGTACTGTACATGTATGCATGTATGTATGTGTGCATCTTCCCAACAGTCGATTATTTTTTAAGCCTTAATGCCTTAAAGTTATAATCTCGAAGATTTTCATTTTGCTGTCTTTCGCGGCACCTATGCCGATAATCGGTAATTGCAGGTGTGTTTTTGGACCTCACTTCAGTTTTAGTTTCAAGTTTCATCGTCTGTAGTCATCAACCTTTTCTTTGTTTGTTTGACCATAGTAACCGTTTATTGGCAACGCTAACAGAGACTGGAAAAAACGTTACGCCGCTTCACACACAGGTGAGTTGAAGAGCGAGTTTGTTGTGTTAAAAGACTTGTTAAAAGCCTTACTGGGTGCCGCTTGTGATTTTTCTGGGAAAGTCGCCACCGACACCGTCGTAATACTGCAAATGCAGGGCTTTCATCAGTGGGTCATAGGCTCAGTCACCATTGTGTTGCTCCATTTGCCGATAGATAGTGACTTAGCAGACATTTATTTAAATGAAAATCTTTGATTATATCTTTAATGTTATGTCTTCAGTAAAGGAGCGTTTTTGGGGAACATATATACTGTATGCACACATTGTCTTTCTTGCAAACACACAAACACACATACACACACTGCAGAGAGAGGATTCATGTGAGAAAAGTGCTTCCAATAAGACCAGGAGCTTAGTGTATTCTGCGTAAAGAAGAGAGCAAAATGAGCAGTTTTTCCTCCAAGGAAATATCTAGAAAGAGATTGGACAGCTACAGCAGTATCACAGATAGTACGTGGTAAATGAGCATAGACTATGGCAGTCAACAGGGAGATAACTATCTCTCTCGCGCGCGCACGTGCTTTCTCTCTCTCTCTCGTTTCCATGCTTTTTTCTTATCTTTTTTTTTTCAGCTCTCATTTATTCCATCTTTCAATATGCATTTTTACTGTTACTCTTTCCCTGATGCCCGCTGCTGTTACAACATATCCATCTTGTCATTTTTTCCTCTTTAGAAGTGTGTGTATGAGAGAGTGAGTGAGCTAGAGAGAGAGAGAGAGAGGGAGATACAGTATCTCTGTGTATTTAGCTGTACGTGCATGTGTGAGTGGATCTGTGTGTGTTTGTGAGTGCTACAGTTATGCATGCCTGCCCTCAGGCTGGGCATAAATCATCATTAGAGATGGCAGGTGTGTGTATATGTGCGTGTGTGTGCATGCGTGTATGTGTGTATTTGAGTGTATGTCCTCAGACAGACCAACTGCAGCAACTGTAGCTTTCTATGCTCAACAGGCTGCCTTATTGTTATAGCTCCAATGCTCTGTTCCACTCCGTTTCCAAGGTTTCTGAGACCTGGGACAGCTGTAAAACACACACACACACACACACTCTCTGCACTGTCTCTGAGAATGGGTGACCTTGCACAGTGATGAGAGGCCGGTTGATAAACTCTGCTTTACTCCGCCTCCATAAAATGGCTCGCACAAGGCTAGCAGGCAAGTAGCTGTATAGCGGTGGACCAGTGGTTTACACATAAAAATATGGCCTCTGCAGAGCAGCCATTTTACCATCTGACAGCACAGGAGACAGAAGCTGCATCAATTCACACTGACTCTGTGCCTTCAAGCCTGCATAGAAAAACACGGGTCAGGCCATGGTGGATATCATTCATTTGTAGTTCTCTATGCCGGCACTTAGTTTCATTCCAACTTTGGTACTTTGTGACTTTTTGGGTAGAGTATCGCTTTT